>OX632359.1:42142686-42232583 GCA_951751655.1 Ophion costatus | reverse complement strand
GAAGGCCTCGACCATCGGTAGCGTATTTTTTTTTTTCACGCCTCTTCCGCATCTCTCGCCTCTCGGTGTCTCTTTTTTTTCAAATTTGATCATATCGGAGAGTGGATCAGTAGTGTTCTATTTTACGAACCGCCCTTACGCCACGCCAGACACGTCTGGCTTCGTTCCGCCAACACATCGCAGTTGCGCCGATTGGATCTTGGACGAAAATTCATGCCACGTCTTCCTCAACTCGACTGTTGTGACGATCTTACGCCATTGCCGAAAAATGCATTACATCAAAACACTCGTACTTTCCTCTTTCACATATTAGGAAAAAATAGCACCAGCCGTTGGTAAAAAACAGATAGCGTTTGTAATGATCCACCAGCCTTGATACAATTTACAAAACAAAGTTGCGTGAAACGATTCGTTCTCTCACAGAAGCTTTAAATTAACATTCAGTCTGCTCATGTTTTTTTCTTTTCATCTCGAAAAAAATGAGGCCACGCAAGACTCATCGAAACTTAAAAATAATTTAAAAAATATAGTCATACACAATGGAGCATACAAAACGAGATATCGATTTACGAGAACGTCACAGATGCGAGGAAATTTCTGTAATTCCCACCGACGAGAATTGAATACGCGCTCACACGCACTTCCGTAATTAATTTTTCAAAGTCCATATGCATATATATATATATATATATATCGCCGACTTTTATCCTCATTGGAATGTTTCCATATATATCGTGTCATGAACATTTGCGAAAGTATTCGAAATGCCTCGGCCTCTCTCGCATCGCGGATCGATGTCGTCGTCCTCGAGCTCTTCGGAAAAATTCACCAGTACCTGTGGGAAAGATAAATAAAAACCGTTGTACAGAGAAGATTGAAAACCCTTCCACTGTTCCTTTCTCGCGAGGCAAGATAATGAATCAGTCTTTTGCAGGCTTGTAACGAAAACAAAAATGAGCGAATGAAGCAAAATAAATCCGATGGGAATAAAATAATTCTGTAAATATCGCATGGTAATAAATTGGATAAAAAAAGCCGTTGGGAATAAATAATAGTATAGTTGCTATGGAATGAATTTTAAATTATTAAATGACCTAATTCCTGACCTGAGTTACGCTCTCGGCAGTAAAAAAAGAACCCATTGGAGCGTTGTCCCAATTAGTTTCATGGAAACATAACAGAAAAATTGGCATTTGGCGTTTTTCGACATAATACTAGCAAAATTGGACCAAGGGAGCTCAAGAAATATCTCGACGGTGCTAAAAATCTAGTGCGTCAGTTTTTTCACTGGCGGCGCTCAGCTCGCATGCATGTGGCGCGCCCGCAGTTCACGATCTCGCCGCTACGCGGCTACTGTCGTTTCAGCGTTTATCGCAACCGGTCGCAGAGGCGTGCGTTACCGTATAAAGAACCATGGTCGTACATACAGGTCTAGAAACTCGATGAATTCCCGGTGGTCGGGGTGACTCGACTATTGAAGCCGAATTTGTGATGTCACTAGTATCGAGGGGTGTTATTTTGTTCACGGGTTAGGCTATAACGCGAATGCGTGAATATTGCTGTTTCTGTCGCATACAACACTCCTCGATTGCAGCGCCTCTACCGTCGAGCTTCGTCAAAGGAACCATGTGAACTAACGGAGTTTCCAGACCTGTGTGTAAGAGCGTGTAAAGAACATATTTTCTAGATCCTATTGAAATAAAAATATTCCTACTTTTTCAATCAAATAATACGTGTCATTAATAAATAATGATGACAGGTCATTTTGAAACACCCTTTACGTAGAAAGTTGTATCCGTTGATGGTGAAAAACTCAACTTTATCCAAACATAACAAAATACTAATTCACAAAATGCTACTTAGACCGACAGTAATGTCCACGCATCCAATATGGAGTAGTGCAGCACCAACAAATATTCAACCTCTACACATGCTTAAAATTGAGTGCCTTAGGTAAATACTCTCGAAAACAAATACGCTAGAATGAATGATATCCATAAAAGCACAATGGTCCTTGACGCGGTCATCTCATGTGACAAGTCCAAAAAATGTATTTTCCACAAAATGCAAAAAATGTGTGCGTGTCATATGGACTCGACATAGCAGACTAATGGTGAGTCAACATTTTCTTTGTGTAAATCGTACTTAAACTTTTAAACGCGTTCCGTTCAAAACTGTATTGTTCAACTTGACTTCCATGATATCTCGAAAACTATTAAACGGATTTCGCACAAATTTGTATGATATAGTCAGCATATCTATAGTTCTCGCCCATTTTTTTAAGCTGAAAAAGTCAAGAAAAATGACGAAACTTAGAACTGAACTTTTAGAACCGTGTCAAACATTCGATTTTCGATATTTTCCTTCATTCCAGTTCCGGCTATAGCCTCAGGTCTACAAATCAAAACGCCGTTTAATTGTTTTTATTTCAGATGAGCAAAACTTCCGGAATCATAGCAGCCGTCAAGCAACTTTTTTTTACACATGAGTGTCTTCCGAACGGTGTAAATTCGATTCAACTCGTTATTTTTGTTTGATAAAATCCTGGAGGAATGTGAAAGTGGCAATAAATGTGTGGTCAAATTCAAATATAGTGTGGCTTAATGGTTCATTGGAAAAATCCCGGGTGGTTATCCAGAATGAGGAGTTTTCCGAAAAACGACGGAAATTTTTTTTTTCGCCGTGATGTTGTTTGTTCTATTTATAGTAAGTGATATTCCGTCGGGGGAGGCTGACATTTCCCATTAAGGGGTTACCCCCACTTGCGATTTTGAAAAAATCGATATTTTTTATTGAATTTTTTTGAAGTATAAGTATCTGAGAATATGTCCTGAAAATTTCAAGTTGATCCGAACAAAATTGACTGAGATATGAGCGTTGAAAGAGAAGAATCCGTTGTGTAAGCGACCGGCTAATTGAAACTTTAAACGAGTTTTTCTCAAAATGGCATTTCTGAAGTCGGTGACCAAGATTACTCGAACACTAATGAACCGATCTTCTTGAAATTTTGCAGGCTAATTTAATACATAAAAATGTAGTCTTTAATCGTTCGATTTTTTTTCGAAAAAAAATGGCCGTTTTATAGCCAAAAAACGGCCGTTTTTTTCGTTAACATTGAACCATTAACTTTGACTGTCCGCCATTTTGTGAAAAATGAATATTTTTTAAAATCCTTCGATTAAAGACTAGTTTATACTTATATTTGACTAAATCCATCCGCATTTTTTTTTCAGATGATCCACTTCGCCGCAATGTTGGTCACCGCAAACCGTGTATATAAAAACATTATTTCATTGACGGCCATTTGCCACTAAACAATGTAATATTTTTCAATAAAAAAATTACTGAAAGTTCTTCAAGATGTGTTCTTTAAGATGGTATATTGATCGATTAAAAAAGTTTTGTAGTTTTCTTTTAAAAAAATCATGAAAAAGGCCTTTTTTTGCGGTACAAGTGAGGGTAACGCCTTAATTCCCTATGTTATGGGATATTGAATTTTCCAGAAACAGGTAATATTCCGACGCCGCGCTGAACAGCTACGTGTTTCCTTGCACATAGTACATTATGAAGGTAACAATGTATATGTTTTAATTTCGGTGACCACAGCTGTCCTGTTTCCGGAAACAGGTAATATTTCGACGCCTCTTGTTTGTTGTCGCTAAACAGCTACGCGCTTCCTTATTAGGAATAGATAGTGTATTACGAAGGCAAAAATGTATATATTTTGGAACGATGAGATATGTTTGGATTCCGTGATCGTGAAATATGTTTTGATGTCGTGAATTTTTCTTCGAGCGTCAATATTCATACCATCGTGATCGATTTCACATGATTTTCGAAGTCATCAGAGCCATGAAGGAAGAATAGAAATTTCGACACTTTTCGACGTCAATCGTTTTCAAGATTTTCATCGGCCCTTATTAAGGCCACAAGAATTACCAACGTAGCACAATTGTATAATACTTCATACTCCCCAATATAGGCCTCGGAATATTTGAAAACTCCCTATTTCATCAGGTGTTTCCGCAAACTTCAAAACCCCATAACTTATGGAATTAATGGAAAATGTCAGTCTCCCCCGACGGAATATCACTCGTTATAATGAAATAAACAAGTTCACGGTGAAAGAAATTTTTCCCCGTCGTGTTTTCGGAAAAGTCCTTATACTGCATAATTACCAAATCCCGAAAAGGCGGAAAAACAGCTATCACATGGGATGACCCCGTTAACTATGTTAAAGAGTTGGGAGAGAAATTCTACCCGACACAACTCAACGGGAATGCTCTCAAAATATACTACCACAATACAAAAGCACAACAGTCCGTTTCGAATTAAGCATTAATTACCGTACCAGGCATTACCAATATTCAGAGAACCAAACTAAAATGCAATAACTACAAACATACCAAAAATCTTTTTTTGCACCAATAAAAGGAATATAGGCTTTTCAACGACCTTTTTCTTATTCGTAAGCCAAATACTAGTAACAGCCACCATCAACACTAAACGTACAGGCACAACAATAACCTACTCAGCCAATACAGTATTATGGACGTACATGGAAGGATCCAAAACACTAGATTAAGCTTATTAAGTCAAGCACAGTGCAAATCCAAGTGTGCTATTTGTTACGCGTAAGGTATGTAATTTTAGGAATTGACACGTGTAAATGCCATAGACAACGTAAAACAATGCACTTTCGTGTGTTACAGCAAATTCAAACACATTTGACGTGTATTTTTAAACACTTGACACCGCTTTAAATTTCAACATATTATTGATGTTTAATTCGAAACATGCAACACGTCTAATTGCAGACATTTACACGTTTAGATATCAAATGTGTCTTAAATAATGCGTTTACGTGTGTTACAGTAAAGTTTAACACATTTTGTGCGTACGTGTGAACAGTTGATCCGAATTAAGTATCTTAAAATTTACATATATATATATAATTTCTCTACGCGCCCTCTCCGTTTCACGTAAAAAAGTTGTAGTCGATTACATGTGTAAGCGAAATATTTTCTTTGAAATAAATCATTTCAGGTCATGGAATGACGAATGCCGATACAAAATCATTGAGGTAGAACTCTAAATTGAGTACTTCATTTAATTTTTGATTTATGAAATATTCTATGCATTCGGTAGATAAGCTGTGATGCTTTCAACCACCACCCATGCAGCGTATAAAAAGGTAATGAAACAACACACTTAATACGCATAGAAATAATCCCCCTAAGTGTGTAATATAAAGCGCATTAAGGCGGGATTCTACTTTGAAACCATGAAAAAAACGCTATTTTCGTGAATTTTTTCTGAGAATACTATTAAAGATATCAATATGGGGTTTAAACTGTTCAATAAATACACTCTTTAAGTACATAAAAAAAAATGTTTTTAATGTATTTTATTCATTTTTTGTACACGTAAAATATGTTTAAAGCCAACGCCTCGAAAAGCAGGTACCGTTGCCGTGGTCGTGAAATCTTCCCGACGGATGGTCTGAAACAAAAAAATCAAATAGTTTCATGTTCAGTATGTCTTCAGGAACCGACCTAACTAGAATATTTTATATACGTGCAAAATTAACAAAATGGCGGCTAAAATACGAAAAAAAAAAATGCGTTTTTTTTGGGTCTTTTTTTGCAATAAAAAAATAGTTCTAATCAAAATTTTAAGTTGATTGTAGTTAGGTCGGTTTGTACACAGATATAGAATATGTGTTCCAAATTTCATAAGGATCGGTTCAGTACTTTTTGAGTTATCACGACCACGGTACTTGAAAATGTCGTTTCGAGAAAAACGCGTTTAAAGTTTTGGTGAGTGATAAATCGTAGAAAAAATTATCTTACCCTCAATCAGCGTTGCCTGGGCCATATAATATGCCTTCGACGTGTTCCAGGTGGGTGTTTTCATCCAATTTAGCCTTTTCAAAGTTTAAAGTAGAATCCCGCCTTAAGCGAATGCCGAAATTACACACGCGGAAATGTGTAAAAAGTGACCACAAGATTTAACACGTGTAACTGTGTTAAAACAACACACTTGGATTTGCAGTGCAAGGACTAGGCGTAACGAAATTGTTATCTTAAAGTATTCTTCCACATAAATGTTGTTGACATATGAGTGTGCCCATTGTTATTTGATAATAAAGTGTAATTTAAAAAAGAAACCCTTTCTGATGACTCTGTCACTCTACCCGAGGTGAAACCCAAATTCCTTTTCGTGCCTCCGTACCGACCTTGGTAAGAACCTGAACAACGATCAACGACTACGATACTAGAGAGCAACCGGCGGCACCATCATCACCATACGGAACCTCAACATTCTCGTACCGTCTTACCAACGACGCCCACATCCTTACAGACCTTCCAGATATGTCTTTGGAAAGGTTGGAAGATGCAGCAACAGCTCCGTTAGACGAGCAACAATTATTTTAGCGTTCACTCAATCTCAAAGGGCTTTGAGGGAGAAAATCAAACTCGGTACCTAAATATCCACGTTTTTTTTTCCGCCCCTCGGCCCGAGACGTGCCTCCCCAGTTGCACCTCGTACTTTTTGCCCCAGAAAAACAGCAGCAACGTGCGAGAGATAAAAACCGGCTATAAAAATCTCGGAAGTTTCCCAACGACCGGACAACACGTTTTATGTACTTACGAGGAGGATTTTATGTACGTTTTCGCAGATGGGGACGATAGAGTGAGAGAAGAAAATGAGATACGGGAGACGCAGGGGGGGGGGGGGGAAGCGAGCAAAATACAGAC
Organism: Ophion costatus; assembly: GCA_951751655.1. NCBI lineage: Eukaryota > Metazoa > Arthropoda > Insecta > Hymenoptera > Ichneumonidae > Ophion > Ophion costatus. The sequence continues at coordinate 42,225,822 of OX632359.1, read as the reverse complement.
TGCGTCCGGAAGATGGAGGCACAGTGACATAAATATGAACTGAGAGAGGGAAGCGGAGCAAGTGGGGATTTGCGTCACGTGCGAGATCTTGCCTCACCCTACGAGCCACTTCAAATCGATTCGACCTGCTTGAGTTGCTGCAGGGTACAGTGGCGAAAAAAAAAATTTGGAAGAGGCGAAAGGGCGAAAAAGACGGTATAAAGTGCCAAGAGCGACGGGGTAATTGCGATAAGAGTTCGTGCGCCTCTTCCGTCACGCCCTACCTTCCTCATTGTTATATACGTGTCTATATATATCACCGACATTGCCCACCGTACAACCCGTCACAAGCCCAACGTGAGCGATATGACCTCTCGTTGTTTTCACCTCCAAGACTCTACCATCCATCGATCGATCTTGAGGGAACCCGCGAAGAGAGGGAATTCCTCTCTTCCGCAGCTGATGTAGCGCTTTAAGGGGTTACCCCCAATTGCGATTTTGGAAAAATCGATTTTTTTTATTGCATTTTTTTGAAGTATAAGTGTCTGAGAATATGTCCTGAAAATTTCAAGTCGATCCGAACAAAATTGACTGAGATATGAGCGTTGAAAGAGAAGAATCCGTGAATCGAAGAACTGAAATTGAAACTTTAAACGCGTTTTTCTCAAAATGGCATTTCTGAAGTCGGTGACCAACATTACTCGAACACTAATGAACCGATCTTCTTGAAATTTTGCAGGCTTATTTAATACATAAAAATGTAGTCTTTAATCGTTCGATTTTTTTTTTTCGAAAAAAAATGGCCCTTTTATAGCCAAAAAACGGCCGTTTTTTTTCGTTAAAATCGAACCATTAACTTTGACTGTCCGCCATTTTGTGAAAAATGAATATTTTTTAAAATCCTTCGATTAAAGACTAGTTTATACTTATATTTGACTAAATCCATCCGCATTTTTTTTTCAGATGATCCACTTCGCCGCAATGTTGGTCACCGCAAACCGTGTATATAAAAACATTATTTCATTGACGGCCATTTGCCACTATACAATGTAATATTTTTCAATAAAAAAATTACCGAAAGTTCTTCAAGATGTGTTCTTTAAGATGGTATATTGATCGATTAAAAAAGTTTTGTAGTTTTCTTTAAAAAAATTCATGAAAAAGGCCTTTTTTTGCGCTACAAGTGGGGGTAACGCCTTAACTACACGCTAATCCCGTGTAGAAATTTACTCGGCATAAACTACTTTGACCCTAGCCGCTGTCTAGATTGACCTAGATAGCATAACTCGCGAGGCGCTAGGTTGTGGCTGGCAAGTTTTTGCTAGCTAGTTTTGGGTACCTCGCCGCTAGATGACGGTAAAGTAGTTTTCCTCGTATGTTTTCTCGCAGTGTTACTTACTTAGCCGCTAGATGGAGAAAACAGATTTTCTCTCGATACATCGAGTCGCCGGTCTGAGTGCGTGGCACGGTGGATTATAACCGTTTTTCTTCGTGTGACAGTTTTATCAGACGGAGAAAAATTATTCCTCAAGTAATAATTATTAAAAATTATGGACGAAAAGCGGGAGAAAAAATCCAGTCGAGATAGAGTCCGTAAATACCGAGCTATAAACGCCGGTATAAACGATGCGATCGCAAAACGTTTGCAAAATCAAGAACGCAATAATAAGTGCAATTTTTGATAAAAATTAACATTCATTTGCAAAAAAATTAATAATCCAACTATTTTTAGAAAGATACAAACATTGATATGCAATGATAAAATTATATCGACATATTATGCATATATTGGTTTAAAAAAATTTGCCAACAAAAATTAAGATGATTTTTTTTTATGCGTTACCTTTTCTCAATGTGCCGAGTAATTTAACTTGAATAATATCATAAATTATAATTATATTTAGTCATCAATTATTGACTAAAATTAATTTGTCATTTTCGAAATCTAAAAAAACTTTTCATTGAAAAAAAAATTAAGCAAAAGCCTTCGAGATACAATATGGCGCGATCACGCACCGTAAAAAAAGCGCTCAACGATTAAAAAGGTATAATCCATAAAAAAATCAATCAACAATACAATAAACAATGAAGTAATAATCAGTATAACAATAACAAAAAAAAATGCAAACGCGATCGCGCACCATTAAAAAAGCGATAAATATTTAACAAAAAAAAAAATTACTTCAAATGTGATATTATTAATTATAATAATTTATAACCTACTTATCTTACTTCTTACGTGTATTAATACTCGATATTTATAATATTTAATAAAATTTCTTATTTTTCCAAAGTGATCAGATTTCTTTTAATTTTCTATTCAACCCTAACCAGGGTACCCTATCCAGCGTCGAATTATAAAATAGCTTTCTTTCCAGCTAGCGCCTATCTAAGAGCTATCTAGCACCGAGCTAGAACATCTGGCTAGGCGTTAGATTTCCAAGTGTTACATACAAAGGTAGCGGCGGGCTAGTTTCACTGCCAGCCGCTAGCGAGTAATGGGAAAAAATAGACCGCGGCTAGATCTACGCGGGACCCATTTCTACACGGCTAAATAGCAAAAGAGTACAGCGAGTATTATCGTGAATCGTGAGTAGCAAGACTTTGGCTCGAGCTTACCTGGTCCAAAGAGCTCTGCGTTAAGTTATAATCCGTTGCTTTGAGCTCCTCGGCTAGTTGCCTAACTCCCAAAAACGTTAAGCTCAGTGTTGCCCCGCTCGAGCGGGGTATGAGAAGTCGCGCTGCCGTTGCTTGCCTCGATGAAAGTAAGGCAGTTGGGAGGTGCCGCGCCATCGACTCTTTCAGCTGCTTAGCCGATACGGCCAGGCCGAATCTCAGGAAAGCCACGTATCCCTCGCCGAACCTACCGTTCCGGCCGCGAAAAGGCAAACCGGTAACTTCTGGTAACAGGGGCACTCGGGGCAAGACGAATACGCGGGATAAGATGAATCTTAAGACTAGCCACTGAACAGTTTTTGTCACTTCGTTAAGGGCGGGGTAAAGTATTAGAATTTGTTTTTTTTCATTTTTTTTAAATTTTTTAAATGAATGCATAATATATCAAGAATATTGTGTTAAAATTTCAAGTCGATCGGAGTAAAATTGACGAAGTTATGAGTATTTGAGCGTCTATTGCTCCATGGCCGGTTTTATACCTGGGCGGCAGCTGCGCGGCGCGCTATTGTATTTTTCGACCCCGAATAAATTTCTTGATAAACGGGCCTGTTCCGGTCCCGTTGTGTTTTTTGAGTTTATGTTTATGAGTTATGTTTATGAGTTTTGCGTAGACAAACGCAAAAAGATGCTCTCGATCATCTTGATGGAAGCCTTTTGCTCTACGGACCTGGCATCGACGACTTTGAGTGAGTATAAGAAAATTATCGAGTTTTATTGTGAATTTCTAAAAATTCAAAGATAATTGAAAAATCTGAAAAAATTCATACGTATTCAGAAAAATGAACGAATCACGAAAAAAAATTGGCTTGCGCGGAAATTTGTTGACTAATTTTTTTTTTTCATCATTTTGTTAATAACATTTTGGAATTATTATTATGCAAAATTAATCTTTTGAGTACCTTTAATATTCATGAATTTTCTCAGATTTTTATGCAATCGAGAAGTGTTCTCAAACTTATGTGCAATGAGCGCTAAGCGACCAAACTCTTCTGCGTTTTTCAAACCGTTTTTCTGAAACTTGTCATATTTGAAGTCCGTGTGCACGATAACTCAAAATCTACTGGACCAATCACTTTGAAATTTTGCACAGTACTTCTTCACATAATTCACCAGGTATTGTCGAGAGCTTTTTTGTTTTTTTTTAATAATTACTAATTTTTCAACAACAAATTAGCCGATTTTTTTTAGCGAAAATCGGGTTTTTGGCTCCCAAGTGCTACGAAAAATCGAAAAATCGAAAAAAAAAAATCCTCCCGTCATTACCTCGAGAAACATCTCCTTTAACAAATGCATTTTGATTTTTTTGTTTCAGATGATTCTGTTGCGAGTTATGGTGCACACCGCAAACCAACTTTTTTTCGAGGCGCCTCCGGGGTTCAATTTTCACCCGCTCAATTTTGAATATTTTGCAATGCAAATTTAGGAAAATGTTGTTCAAATGTTACTTTATTATATGTAAATTTTTCAATAAACGAATACTATTCGTTACGCCAAAAAAAATCTTAAAAACATGCCTTTTTTCGCCGAATTATCTTTACCCCGCCCTTAACCGTCTGGGACACGATGAATACAAGCTATCGCAAACCCGGACACTCCCGAACACTCGTGTCAGACGCTAGCTCAACTTGCAGAATCATTGGAAGTTGATCACACACAACAGTTTCGAAACGTTTGAAAGCATCAGGAATGATTTTTTTTTTAAGAAGCAGTCATTTTCACGAAAAAAAAAACAACAGCGAGAACTTATTCAACATCCCAATGAACTGGTCGATCCCTTCCGGGTGTGACACCATGGTGAAAGGAAGAAGGAAAAACTTACTTGTGCTTGAGATGTTGAACCGTGCCAATGCAGCGTAGTCCAGCTCTCGCGAGTATGCCAACCCGACTGCAAAGAATCTCACAGTCGGCTACGCTGTGCGATGACATGATAACGCAACCCTGATTCCTGTTGACGAGACGGATTGCGCTTGCAACCAGCTCCTTAGACGCCGGATCCATGCCGCTGTCAATTGGATCAAAGATTACTTCCGTATATGGACACAAGAATGAACAAACGAGTAAACGACCGCAAGGCGAAAGCTAGGCGTGTTTGACGTGTGTTCAAAGTATGTAGAAGTAACACAAAGACATAAAGTAACATAAACACAACGTAAAGGCGGGACACGCGTTGCCATATTGAATCTACACGCTTGTGCATTTGGTAACATGCACAATGCGTTAAAATTACACAGGCGAGTGTGCAATTTTTACGGATTAGATTATTACACGCCTTCGTAGCTGTTCCCGTAAACAAAAAGCTTATTGGAACACACACAAAGTGTGTAGAATCAACATACAAGACGAATATTTACACGCATTGAACTAAACAATACACGTTGATAGCAACACACGAGCAAAAATAACACGGGAAAAGCAACACAGTTTACGTGTACTAATTGGGAGTTATTGATCATATGTTTTTCAAATTACCTTGGTTACGCCATCACGTGTTAATTGTTCAATAAATAGCTTCTTAATCGTCATGAAATTTTTACACGACCTCCTGAACACTTCGTGTAAAAACATACCAAATTTTCCGAATTCTATCATGAGTACTTCAACCTCCTTAGGGGTTGAAATAAAAAATGATAAGAAAATTCGGAAAATTTGGTACTGTTTTTGTATGAAGTACTTAAGAGGTCGTGTTAAAATTTCACGACGATTAGGAAGCTCGTTATTAAAAAAATAACATTTTGTTAAGAACAATTTTTAAAAGAAATAAAAAAAAATTTATCAATAAACTTCGTTTTGTTTCAGGATTCGGCTTCGATCCGGCCAGTGAAGGTTACTCCAAAGTCAATAGTGGAATTAGAGGATGTTTACGTTTCGGCCCTCTGGTTCGGGTCCTCTTCAGAAATTTTATTTTTCTCGATGTTGTTGGTATTTCAAATTTGTGCTGATATTAGGAAGGATGTTTCGAAGACCATTATTTACACCCATAAATAATGGTCTTCGAAACATCCTTCCTAATATCAGCACAAATTTGAAATACCAACAACATCGAGAAAAATAAAATTTCTGAAGAGGACCCGAACCAGAGGGCCGAAACGTAAACATCCTCTAATTCCACTATTGACTTTGGAGTAACCTTCACTGGCCGGATCGAAGCCGAATCCTCAAAGACTATCTTGTCATCCACACGGCCGCACACATCCCTAATTCATTCGTTTTGTTTCCGTTGCTTTCAGTATATTGTAGATATTACAAAATTGAGAGGTCAAAAAAAACTTATCGCAAAGTTACATCAGTTTCCATAAGACAACATTTAAGTTGTGAACGTTAATTGTTCAATAACGAGCTTCCTAATTGTCGTGAAATTTTTACACGACCTCTGAAATACTTCTTACAAAAACATACCAAATTATCAGAATTTTATGATGATTTGCGATTTGGGACTCAACATTCTTAACAAGACCATATTTGATCTTGAATTAACCGGTTAACGGGTTCAATTAATATTTCAGTATATACACACAAGCTCTATAATAAAAATTGTGGTAGCAGATCGCAATATACGGGTTAAAATATCGGAACCCATGGTCAACAAATCCATCGTGTGCCTACTCGCATCACTCTAAATCCAAGTGTGTTGTTTTAACACAGTTACATGTGCTAAATCTTGTGGTCACTTTTTACACATTTCCGAGTGTGTAATTTCGGGATTCGCTTAATGTGCTTTATATTACACACTTAAGGGTATTATTTCTATGCGTATTAAGTGTGTTATTTTATTACTATTCACACGCTGCATGGGTGTTGGTTGAAAGCATCACAGCTTATCTACCGAATGCATAGAATATTTCATAAATCCAAAATTAAATGAAGTACTCAATTTAGAGTTCTACCTCAATGATTTTGTATCGGCATTCTTCATTCCGTAACCTGAAATGATTTATTTCAAAGAAAATATTTCGCCTACACGTGTAATCGACTACAACTTTTTTACGTGGAACGGAGAGGGCGGGTAGAGAAATTATATATATATATGTAAATTTTAAGATACTTAATTCGGATCAACTGTTCACACATACGCATAAAATGTGTTAAACTTTACTGTAACACACGTAAACGCATTATTTGAGACACATTTGATATCTAAACGTGTAAATCTCTGCAATTAGACGTGTTGCATGTTTCGAATTAAACATCAATAATATGTTGAAATTTAAAGCGGTGTCAAGTATTTAAAAATACACGTCAAATGTGTTTGAATTTGCTTTAACACATGAAAGTGCGTTGTTTTACGTTGTCTATGGCATTTGCACGTGTCAATTCCTAAAATTACATACCTTACGCGTACCAAATAACACACTTGGATTTGCAGTGATGTCAATGTGAATTCCTGGGTATTGCACTTCGTTCGCCGGCGGTAATGCTTCTCCATATAGTAAAGATTGATGTTTTTTAAATACCACGCAACAGCCAAAAGCCACAAACATATCCTAAGTCTCGAAAGTGGTGAAGAAATATTTCAACAACAAAAATCATGAAAATCAGCAACATTTTCTCGCCCAAAGGTATCTCCCCCGTCAAAAACGCGAATCCCCCAAAAGGGAGATACCCCCGTCAAAAACGCGCAACGAATAACACACTTGGATTTGCAGTGACGTGTACGGAGTACCGCAAAAATAAGTGTGTTGTTTCACTTTGAGCGTGTAAATGTCTGCAGACACTCTTTACACGTTTCAACGTGTGTAAGAAAATAAAACGCGTAAGTGTGTCGTACGAACGCACATATCCGTAGTTATTTTTACACCGTCATTTTTACACGCACGTTAAGGGCGGGGTAAAGTATTACATTTTTTTTTTCATTTTTTAAATGAATGCATAATATATCAAGAATATTGTATTAAAATTTCAAGTCGATCGGAGTAAAATTGACGAAGTTATGAGTATTTGAGCGTCTATTGCTCCATGCCGGGTTTTATACCTGGGCGGCAGCTGGGCGGTGCACGACAGTAAAGAAGAAAGAGTTTTGCGTAGACAAACGCAAAAAGATGCTCTCGATCATCTTGATGGAAGCCTTTTGCTCTACGGATCTGGCATCGACGACTTTGAGTGAGTATAAGAAAATTATCAAGTTTTATTTTGAATTTCTAAAAATTCAAAGATAATTGAAAAATCTGAAAAAATTCATACGTATTCAGAAAAATGAACGAATCACGAAAAAAAATTGGCTTGCGGGGAAATTTGTTGACTAATTTTTTTTTCATTATTTTGTTAATAACATTTTGGAATTATTATTATGCAAAATTAATCTTTTGAGTACCTTTAATATTCATGAATTTTCTCAGATTTTTATGCAATCGAGAAGTGTTCTCAAACTTATGTGCAATGAGCGCTAAGCGACCAAACTCTTCTGCGTTTTTCAAACCGTTTTTCTGAAACTTGTCATATTTGAAGTCCGTGTGCACGATAACTCAAAATCTACTGGACCAATCGCTTTGAAATTTTGCACAGTACTTCTTCACATAATTCACCAGGTATTGTCGAGAGCTTTTTTGTTTTTTTTAATAATTACTAATTTTTCAACAACAAATTAGCCGATTTTTTTTAGCGAAAATCGGGTTTTTGGCTCCCAAGTGCTACGAAAAATCGAAAAAACGAAAAAAAAAAAATCCTCCCGTCATTACCTCGAGAAACATCTCCTTTAACAAATGCATTTTGATTTTTTTTGTTTCAGATGATTCTGTTGCGAGTTATGGTGCACACCGCAAACCAACGTTTTTTTCGAGGCGCCTCCGGGGTTTAATTTTCACTCGCTGAATTTTGAATATTTTGCAATGCAAATTTAGGAGAATGTTGTTCAAATGTTACTTTATTACATGTAAATTTTTCAATAAACGAACACTATTCGTTACGCCAAAAAAAAATCTTAAAAACATGCCTTTTTTTCGCCGAATTAACTTTACCCCGCCGTTAAAACGTGTGAAAAGTGTCTACAGCCATCGACAAGCGAAAAGTGGACAAAAGCAGCACACTTGTTTTTATGCACTTTGGCAACGTTACCTGGTCGGTTCGTCCATAAGAACAACCGAGACTGGAGACATGACGCTCATCGCAACGCACAGCTTTCGTCTGTTTCCTCCGCTGAGGCTGCTCACCCTCTGATGCGCGTACTTGGTCAGGTCGAAGCGCTTGAGGGTCGCATCGACCGCCTGAACAACAAGGAAATACAATTGTGTCAAGGCAACGAGAAGCAACGAACCGCCAAGCATTTCGGCGAAAATCTTGCTTATCGTCTCACGACGGATAACTGACCCTCCCAACATCTTCGAGACCGCATACTTCTCCATGAACAGTGAGGCACTGACGAGGCGAGAGAAAACCATCGAGAGCATCACTTTGAGGACAATAGCCGACGTCGCCGTTGCAAAGTGGTCTTTTGCCAATCTCCCGTCCGTGCAACGTAATCTCGCCGGAGGTTGGACGCGTTTCCGTCGTGAGCATTCGGAAGGTCGTACTTTTGCCGGCCCCATTGACACCGAGCAGCCCAAAACAGGTGCCCGGCTCGACGCCAAAGCTCAAATTTTTCACGGCAACGTTCGTGCCGTAAACGCTTCTGTACTCTTTACGCAAACGCACCGTCTTAACGACGTCGTTGCTTCCCTCGACCTCAACCCGCGCTCGCTCCCGCGCAACGTCCTCGTCCTCCACGACCTTCTCGTGCGCCGATCTTCACCAGTGAAAAACAATTCGACCAAAACATCAGTCAACGAGCAACTGCTCGTTTCCACTCTTTCGACGATGACCAAAACAAAGCATTTCCCACATTCGTTGTCGCCTGAAAGAGGATGTAGTTCCTACCTGCTTATTGGGACGGAAAGGACACCACACTCGACTGTCAAGTTAACGACGTAAAAAACAACACCGACGAAGAACAGTAGCGTGTAGTGGAGTCCCAAAAGGTCCCAACCGAGAGGTGACTTGTAGGTGTCCATTTGGAATTTTCCCAATAATTCGGCGGTTATGTCGTTTTTCGTGATCTCAACGAGTGCATCGCCGAGGGCGTATTGAGGGAAGAGCAGGAGAGCGTAATGGAGAACGTTTCTCGTGTCTTTGGCGGCTTGACTCGTGCCGAGAATATCTATAACTAGAATCGTCGCCAGGCATGCGACACCCACGAACGTGTTCAAGCAAAAGAGTACCATGTTCGAGAGTGACGAATCGTCGAAGGCCTTCTCGAGTAGATGCGTGAAAGGTATGGCTGCCCAACTGTTCGATAAAAACAATCAGACGTTAAATTCAATGCTCAAAGACTTCTGGTTGCAGTAGTAGGAGCATAAATTGATTTAGTTTATTGATCAGAGGAGAGAAAAATGATTTGGAAGGAATAAACCTGGGGCTTGATGGAAACCGAAATGATTAAGAATGCAGACTCACGCGAACAAAAGGAGTAAGAGGCAGACGCCAGGGAGATTGTCCCGGGCTACGTAAACCGAGAGCCCGAATATCTCGAACACGATAACAGCAAGAACTATGGAGCCTAGAAAGACCTGTGGAAAAAGTGCATTTGCAAACATCAGAATTACCCCAATGTTATCACTATTGAGGGGTTACCCCCGCTTGCGATTTTGAAAAAATCGATTTTTTTGTTACATTTTTTTGAAGTATAAGTATCTGAGAATATGTCCTGTAAATTTCAAGTCGATCCGAACAAAATTGACTGAGATATGAGCGTTGAAAGAGAAGAATCCGCGAATTGAAGAACTGAAATTGAAACTTTAAACGCGTTTTTCTCAAAATGGCATTTCTGAAGTCGGTGACCAAGATTACTCGAACACTAATGAACCGATCTTATTGAAATTATGCAGGCTTATTTAATACATAAAAATGTAGTCTTTAATCGTTCGATTTTTTTTTTTCGAAAAAAAATGGCCGTTCTATAGCCAAAAAACGGCCGTTTTTTTCGTTAAAATCAAACCATCAACTTTGACTGTCCGCCATTTTGTGAAAAATGAATATTTTTTAAAATCCTTCGATTAAAGACTAGTTTATACTTATATTTGACTAAATCCATCCGCATTTTTTTTTCAGATGATCCACTTCGCCGCAATGTTGGTCACCGCAAACCGTGTATATAAAAACATTATTTCATTGACGGCCATTTGCCACTAAACAATGTAATATTTTTCAATAAAAAAATTACTGAAAGTTCTTCAAGATGTGTTCTTTAAGATGGTATATTGATCGATTAAAAAAGTTTTGTAGTTTTCTTTAAAAAAAATCATGAAAAAGGCCTTTTTTGCGCTACAAGTGGGGGTAACGCCTTAAGGACTTAGGCCACAGTAAGGGGTATAAAATCATGTGTGAATTTAACAATTTTTTTCGCATGAAAAAGTGATTCACTCATAAATGCAAATACACATCTATTTAGTATGAATATCAAGCTGTTAGGATTTTTTTTTTTTTCGTTTTACCAAAGTTAGAATGCCTAGAGAAGTATGTATGGAATTAAAAAAATATTCTTTTATTCTATAGTTGTAGGTATTTGAAGTTAAGAAATGAATTTTCAGTGAAAAATTTCGTTAAAACTGCTTACAAACTGCTCATAAAATGAAAAGTTTTTGATTTAATCAGAAATTCCGTACGCACTTCTCTGCGAAATGCAATTAGGAACATAACTTTTAAATTTGAAGTAAATCGAGTGAACATTGTTAAAGTTATTTGTCACTCCAATTGGGAAAAAGCTGTTTCGAGAAGTTTCGAGTAGTGGGCCCTTTGTACATCGAAAAAAAATATACATTTTTTCTAACAGCTTGATATTTATACTGAATAGATGTGTAATTAATTTTACGAGTGAATCACTTTTTCATACGAAAAAAAAAATTAAATTCGCACATGATTTTATACTCGTTACTGTAGCCTAAGGCCTTAACGAAAAGAAGATAAATGGCGTTTCCATAGCTCAGATGTCTGTACAACTGTTGGAATTTAATTCCCTGCCACATATAATTCATTCATGTATCCTTCAACGCATTATAATTTATCAATTCAAAGCGGTCATCTCATGCGATAGGTCCAAAAAATCGAAAAATGTTTTTTTTACACAAATTGCAAAAAATGTCTGCGTGTTATATGGACCCGGCATAGTAGACTAATGGTGAGTCAACATCTTCTTTGTGTAAATCGTACTTCAACTTTTAAACGCGCTTTTCTCAAAACTGTATTTTTCAAATTGGCTTCCATGATGTCTCGGAAACTATTGAACGAATTTCGCTCAAATTTTGATGGCATAGTCAGCACATATATTATATAGTTCTCACCCGAACTAGAATATTTCCGATATCTGCCATCGCTCTCTTGCAAGCTTAAGGATGTTGAGTCCCAAATCGCAAATGATAATAAAATTCTAAAAATTTGGTACTTTTTTGTATGAAGTATTTCAGAGGTCGTGTAAACATTTCACGACAATTAGGAAGATCGTTATTGAACAATTAATATTCACTAATTAAATGTTGTCTTATGGAAACTGATGTAACTTTGCAATAATTTTTTTTTTTACCTCTCAATTTTGTAATATCTACAATATACTGAAAGCAACGGAAACAAAACGAAGTTTATTGATAAATTTTTTTTTATTTCCTTTAAAAATTGTTCTTAACAAAATGTTAATTTTTTAATAACGAGCTTCCTAATCGTCGTGAAATCTTAACACGACCTCTTAAATACTTCATACAAAAACATACGAAACTTCCAGAATTTTCTTATCATTTTTTATTTCAACCCTTAAGGAGGTTGAAGTAATGATGATAGAATTCTGAAAATTTGGTATGTTTTTACATGAAGTATTCGGGAGGTCGTGTAAAAATGTCATGTCGATTAAGAAGCTATTTATCGAACAATTAACATTAACATGTTTCATAGGGACTCAAGATCCTTAAAAAGTCGAAAAAAAATGACAAAACGCGAAACTTAACTTTCAAAACCGTGCGAAAAATTCCGGCGATATCCTCAAGCCTACAAATCGAAATGCCGTTTAATTTATTTATTTCAGATGAGTAAAACCTCCGTAATCATGGCAGCTGTCAGCCAACTTTTTTTTACACGTGAGTGTCTTCCGAACGGTGTAAAGTCGATTCGAGTCATTATTTGTGTTTGATAAAATTCGGAGGGACTGTTGAACTGTTAATAAATGTGTGGTAAAAATTCAAAGATAGTGCGTTTTAATGGTTCATCGAAAAAAAAATCTCAAAAAGGCGGAAAAAAATAGCTGTCACATGGGATGACCCCGTTAAGCAATTCAAGCAGCCTGCATCCATTTATTCACGAGCATCAATCGCATGCATCGTGATTCCCAAATATCGAGAGAAAAAACGTTACCCAAGTCATTATATAGATGCTGAGGTGCTAAACTTTTGTCATACAGTCGTATAGAGCTGCATATACCTAGTTTGGATATATCAAGGGAACAAACCGCGAGTGGATCTAGACGACGATCGATTAACGAGCCAGACGCCATACGAGGAGACGAACGTCGAGGCCAACTTCATCGTCAATGATGAAAATAACAGATACATATTTATGCAAGAGAGCGAGCGAGGCAGACAGACCGATATAGAGATTGGAGGGATAAAGAGCAAGTTTGGCAAACTCGAATTTTCCCCTTCTCACAGGTTTGACTCGGTTAGAAACGGTTTTCACCAGTTTTGGCAGCCTTTTGCCACGACCGGAAGTTTATTCCTGCACGCACCGGTCTACATCCCACTTTGATACTATTTATTCATAACGTAAAGACAGCTTCAACGGATTATCAGCGAGTCCGGTCGCTGCTGTAATTAAAAATAAAAAAGACCTCTGTGGGCAAAGACCCAAGTGTGTCTCATTGGGCGAATATCACGAAAATGTGGCAAGTGTGCATGTGTAGGTGCGCCATGCAGAGAAAGAGGCCACTTTGACCTCCCCAGACGCCGCGTACTATTTTTAGAGGAAGAACATGAACTCCTGTAGAGCCAGTTTTTTTAATCAGCCCGTTGGAATCATCACCAAACGTCCTAGTACCAGAGCTTGATTTCCAAACTGAGTTTAACTTTACCTTTTAGCCAAAAGGCCCCATATTCGCTCAGGGCACGTACCTCAAATGAGCCAATTAAAAATGGACCCTGACAAGTTGTTTTTCCGGTGTGTGGGTACTTCTGCTCTGCTTCCGAAACAATGTGAAGAGATTGGGTTCGAACAAACGAGCAATCTGATTCCTTTTTTTTTCACCCCGGTTAAATTCTACAAAAGCCTAACTATACTGTGTGGTGGCTTACCAAGAAATCCCAGATTAAGGCCGTAGTCCAGTACGTCACAGGATGTACCCCCGCAAGATAAAGAATCGTCTTCTCCTCGGACAATCTCTCCCTTACCAATTCCTTCGCCCCCTGCGCGGCCACCAGACTGAACGCTATCAGGAGCACAAGAGCCACACCCACGTCAGCCACATGCTGTAATCTGAAGGTAACAGAAATTCAATATCCGCCAGACAGGGTTATTGGCTTACTCGAACAAAAACCGTAAAAACTTTCCAATCGTGCACGCCCGGAAAGACATCATTGTTTCATTTGGCTCGGTACATGTGCTCTGAGAGCGTCTTTAAAAACTTGTTAAGGGGGGAAATTACAGTAAAATTTTCAATTTTTCGAAAAAAAAAAATGTTCGCTCAAAAGGTGCTTTAGGGTCTTAAAAATAATATACCAAATGATGGAATACGGCAAAAGTGTCCGAGTGCCCAAATTTCTTGCGTTGAATACAACGCTTTTTCACGACGCTTCACTTTCGTGCATACATATATAACATAAATAGTGATAAAAAAACAGTGATATTTGTAAATCATTGTCATTATGAGTGACACATCGTCGAGTCGTGTTAGAAAAGGGACGAAAAAGGATACTGGGTACGAAAATCGACTGTACGGTGCAGGCATTGCAGATTAGAGGTATATGAAATTTTCATATGGTTTCTCAGTACTTAAAACTTTAACCGCGTTTTTCTCGAAACCACTTTTTTTGAGCTCGCCGAAGACATAACTCGAGCAAATCTTTACCGATCGACTTGAAATTTTGACAGCAGCTTCGAAACATCTTTCTCCACGGAGCAACGTAGGATTTTTTATTTTATATGGCTTAGTTTTTTTTTATCGACGATTTTATGGCGGTTTTTTTTTGTTAAAAATTTAACTTTAATTTCAAACATGCACCATTTTGCGAAAAATCAATATATCGAAAAAATCCTACGTAGCTCGCTAGCTGTTGTTACATGGAAACTAAAAAATTTTGGTTTTTTCTTCCAGGTAAAAAATTAAGGAGTCTACGTCTTCGGCCATCGACACGCTTTCAAAAATAGGCGCCTTGGGGCATATGCTGCGCAGCCGCCATTTTTGAATATTTTTTATTGAAAAAATTACATTTTGTACTTTTTTAGTATTGCTATAAAACCTACTTTACAGATTTTCGATTGATACTTTTATTCAGCCAAATCTAGTTCCCGAAAATATACCTATTTTTTTGTGTGCTACTGTGATTTCCCCCCTTAAGGAAGTACGATCACTTCCACGGGGTGCAAAAAGAGTCTAAATTTATTTTACCCACAGCTGCTCTGATTGATGTTTACTTATGTTTATTCGTATCATCGATTATAGCGTGGCAAATATTGTGGTAAATGATGAATTTATTGCACGTGAGCAAATAAAAACTGAAAAATTACATTGTCAATGACTCGGTCGTAAACTTCGTAATAATAATATTAACATATCCACCATAAAAATGGACTAAAAAGACCGCACTTCCGGTTGACCGTCTCCATAAGACGACGTGCTTCGATAACTCAAAGTGTTCGACTTTGCAGTCTTATTGCGAAAAAACTAAACGGTCAAAATAGCTGAAATTTTTGGCAATAGACGCATAAAGTATTCGTCAAAAACAGATAAAAATTTATAATCCGAAAGTTGGATTCGCAGTAATGATCGTAGGCGAGCTTGTGACAGATCCAAAAAATTGGAAAATCTTTTTTGCACGAATCGCAAGAAATGTGTGCGTATTATATGGACCCGGCATAGCAGCCTAACGGTGAGTTGTTGGTTTCTCACTTGGTGGTGAGAACTTTTAAGCGCTCTTTTTCTTAAAAATGTTTTGTTCAAATTGACGTCCATGATATCGCAAAAGCTGTTGAACGGATTTCGCTCTAATTTTTATCGTGTTGTCAGCATAGTTCTCACCCGAACTAGAATATCTCTGATATCTGCCATAGTTTTTTTTAAGCTGCAAAAGTCGAAAAAAGTAACGAAACTTGGATCTTAACTTTTAAAACCGTTATATTTTTACTTTCATTATTTTTACTCTAATTTAATTGGATATTTTTACTTTAATTAATTTTACTCTAATTTAATTCGATATTTTTACTTTCATTATTTTTACTCTAATTTAATTCCATATTTTTACTTGAATTTTCGACATTTTTACTTTATTCAGATTACGGCGATAGCCTCAGATGTACGAATTAAAATGCCGTTTGAGTTTTTCATTTCAGATGAGCAAAACCTCCGGAATCATGGCAGCCGTTAAGCAACTTTTTTTTACACATGAGTGTCTTCCGAACGGTGCAAAGTCGCTTCAACTCGTTATTTTCGTTCGATAAAATCCTGAGGGATTGTAAAAATGTTATTAACCGTGTGGTAAAAATTCGAAGATAGTGTGTTCAATGGTTCATGACAAAAAATCACAAAAAAAGCGCAAATAAATACCTGTCACATCGGATGAGCTCCTTAACGCCATTTAAATACAATCTCAGTTGATTACGGAGAACTTGTCTTTCAGATTTTCACAAACTTTCGGCTGAATCGAAAGAAATCAAACTGAGTCACAAATTTACTTCTTTTACCGCTGTCACGTTTTTTCGCAGGGTAATAAGACGGGTCAATTTACTTACGAGGGACATCACTTTGGTGTCCACTTTGGATTTCGTTAAAACTCGTTTATAGTAGTATGAATATCTATAAGTCGAATATCCATAAGTCGAATATCCATAAGCCGAATATCCATAAGTACGAATATCCATAAGTACCAATATCCATAAGTCGAATATCCATAAGTCGAATATCCATAAGTACGTATATCCATGAGTATGAATATCCATAAGTCGAATATCCATAAGTACGAATATCCATAAGTACCAATATCCATAAGTCGAATATCCATAAGTCGAATATCCATAAGTCGAATATCCATAAGTACGTATATCCATGAGTATGAATATCCATAAGTCGAATATCCATAAGTACGAATATCCATAAGTACCAATATCCATAAGTCGAATATCCATAAGTCGAATATCCATAAGTCGAATATCCATAAGTACGTATATCCATGAGTATGAATATCCATAAGTCGAATATCCATAAGTACGAATATCCATAAGTACCAATATCCATAAGTCGAATATCCATAAATCGAATATCCATAAGTCGAATATCCATAAGTACGTATATCCATGAGTATGAATATCCATAAGTCGAATATCCATAAGTACGAATATCCATAAGTACCAATATCCATAAGTACCAATATCCATAAGTCGAATATCCATAAGTCGAATATCCATACGTCGAATATCCATAAGTACGTATATCCATGAGTATGAATATCCATAAGTCGAATATCCATAAGTACGAATATCCATAAGTACCAATATCCATAAGTCGAATATCCATAAGTCGAATATCCATAAGTAAGAATATCCGTAAGTACGTATATCCACAAGTATGAATATCCATAAGTCGAATATCCATAAGTACGAATATCCATAAGTCGAATATCCACAAGTCGAATATCCATAAGTAAGAATATCCGTAAGTATAAATATCAACAAGTATGAATATCCATAAGTCGAATATCCATAAGTACGAATATCCATAAGTACGAATATCCATAAGTATGAATATTCATAAGTACGAATATCCATAAGTATGAATATCCATAAGTCGAATGTCCATAAGTCGAATATCCATAATTCGAATATCCATACGTCGAACATCCATAAGTCGAATATCCACAAGTCGAATATCTATATGTTCGAATATCCACAAGTCAAATATCCATAAGTGAGTATAGAGTAGAAATGAGTTTGTTTGTTTGGGTTTGTTTTTGGCGCTCACTTATACTCTATGCTTACTTTTCCTCTACCTCCCGCCATTTCTGGCACTCATTTCCGCTCTATACTTACTTATGGATATTCGACTTATGGATATTCGATTTATGGATATTCACTTATGGATATTGGCACTTATGGATGTACGACTTACGGATATTCGGTTATGGAAATTCGACTTATGGATATTCTACCCCGATTGAAAAAAACGTTTGTTTTCCACATTTCGACCGTTTTACGTCGACACGTAGAAATTCCAAAACACGAAAGAACAAAAAATGTTTCTACATTGGCTCTCGTCAAAGTCCCCAAGCGCCTAGTATCAAAAGTATCAAAGTCCCAAATATTTCGTGAAAATGTATCCTTCGTAATAAATTTTTACGAAATCATCACGAAGTACACATCGGCCTCGTACAGTGTCCCATTATTTTGAGCTTTCATCATACGCCGCCGTTCCGCTTTTAGTAATATACACTTTGGGTGATGAAAGCGAACAAGGGACGTTACTCTCAAGCTTGAATGGACAGCATATAAGAAACGTATACGAGCTGTATATAGATATACTCAATTTATTATTCTCCCGGCTCGTCTCGGAGATGCAGAGACTTTGCTCCGCTGAAACAACTTCGGAAAGCAATTACGAGAGTTTCGTACGCTACTCTACACCCCACACACACACACACACACCTACGTGAGTGTTTCTGTTTTTATATGTACGAGCTTGCGATGGGGTTGAAATATCGCGAAAGTCGACGAGTTCGAGAGAGAGAGAGGGAGAAGTCTCTGGTCAAACAGAAGTTTAACGAATCGTGATTCGACGGAGAGAGAGCTATGAAGAAAAGTCGTGACGTCAGAGTTCCGTAAAAATGGAACGAGGGTCAACCCCTTTCCGGTACGCTTGTTATTGCACCTTTTATTGTCATTCCATCTCTTGATTCGTTTTCCTCGTAGTATCGTTATTATTAATGACGAAAAAGCCTTTGGATTACTCACAAGGTCGTACGATTGAGTTGATCGCTCGATAGTTTTAAGGGATGATTGAGGGTGGTCAAGCGTCCCGGTGTCCCCGATGCGCGCAAAATAGCCTCGTTGAGAGCGTTCAGATAGGCAGGCAAGGCATGATGCCCTTTGTTGTTGTACCATACAACAAACAGTGGATCATCCCCCTTGTGCGATAACGACCAACCCCCGTATCTGGAAACGAAATATCGCACCGGAAAATGCAGTCGTTCATAATTTGACAGATTATTGTAGGACGACACCGTTGTTTAGTTTCGCTGAGTCGTTCATTGGGAAGGAGCAAATTTCCCGAGGACGGAATATTTTCTCACCTCTTTTCTATGTATTGCGGAAACGTTGAGACTATCCAGTCGACGGTAGGTCGTCCTGGAAGGGTCTGATAGAGACCCTCCACTGCTTTTGATACCCCGTGACAAATCTGTTGACCCTCGGTACACTCGCAAATTCCGGTGTCCTGATAAATTCATGTGGAACGAGTCAGAATTTACGTTCAAACTCGGCAATAGCCGCTGGTGAAAAAAACATTAACGGGGGAGATATTTTTAGGCGAGGAAAAAAATTGTGGTTCACGATTTTTTTTTTTAATGCTAGATTTCTTCACCATTTTTTAGACTTAGGGTGTATTCTGTAACTACTTTTGGCTGTTGCATGGTATTTTTTAATTATTGAGCTTTGTAAATGGCGAAGGTATGGCACGGTCTTCCGAACTGCTTTCGCAAAACTGGCGTGACGTATAGCTGAAAAAATAATTGACCGATTCTAATGAAATTTGGCACGAATCTTCCCAACCTTATCGTCTAAAACATAAACCTAAAATGTTTTTAAAAATTGGAAAAAAATGAAGCATTTTTTATTGCGAAAAGTAGGCATTTTTTCGATATTCAATTTTTTGTTTCAAAGAGTGCGATTTCATGGATTTTCAAAATTTTACACTTTTTCTTGGTTCATATTCTGAATATGAGTGTTGACGAAAGAAAAAGCTTCGTTAGATTTTTTTTGGATCAATCCCGCCGACTCTACGTGTCACGCCGTCCGACAACATCCGCCGCAACCCATTTAGAAGATTTTTTTAACCGTTTAGAAGAGCCATTTTAGAGGTATTTTTTCTTCAATTATTATTTGCATACTGTTTGTTATTTTTATAAAATTCGGCAATTTTGTTGCAAGGCCTGTCCCTAGTGCGTTATTGTTTTTGTGTTCAATGCGAGGTTTTAAATCTGGCGCTTGGATCTCTTGACTCATCGTTCTTCTGATGTTTCCCTCTCTGAACAGATTCGCCGCGAGTTGATTAGGATGATTGTTTATTCTCGTTGTGTATTTTTCGCTGAACCTGCTCACTTCTTCTATGACAGTGTTGATTACAAAAACGTTGTGTATGATTGCGTTTGCGACGAAGCAGGAGGTGCTTGTTCAAAGACTTTAGACTGGAGCCTCTGAAGGATTGCTATGTTGGAGTTGCTCGCTGTGCCCCATAGTTGTATGCCATGTGTCAAGGTTGGCTTGAGTATTGATTTGTACATGCAGAGTTTGTTGTCGAGAGAGAGTTTTGATTTTCTATGCCAATGAGCCAATACGGTTTTCTTAGTTTCAGTTAAATTTCCTTTCTTTTCGTTTTGAAGCATTTGGCCCAAGTCAGTCATCCGTACTGCATATCCAAGTATGTTGTTTTAACACAGTTACATGTGTTGAATCTTGTGGTCACTTTTCACACATTTCCGAGTGTGTAATTTCGGGATTCGCTTAATGTGCTTTATATTACACACTTAAGGGTATTATTTCTATGCGTATTAAGTGTGTTATTTTATTACTTTTTACACGCTGCATGGGTGTTGGTTGAAAGCATCACAGCTTATCTACCGAATGCATAGAATATTTCATAAATCCAAAATTAAATGAAGTACTCAATTTAGAGTTCTACCTCAATGATTTTGTATCGGCATTCTTCATTCCGTAACCTGAAATGATTTATTTCAAAGAAAATATTTCGCCTACACATGTAATCGACTACAACTTTTTTACGTGAAACGGAGAGGGCGGGTAGAGAAATTATATATATATATGTAAATTTTAAGATACTTAATTCGGATCAACTGTTCACACATACGCATAAAATGTGTTAAACTTTACTGTAACACACGTAAACGCATTATTTAAGACACATTTGATATCTAAACGTGTAAATGTCTGCAATTAGACGTGTTGCATGTTTCGAATTAAACATCAATAATATGTTGAAATTTAGAGCGGTGTCAAGTGTTTAAAAATACACGTCAAATGTGTTTGAATTTGCTGTAACACACGAAAGTGCGTTGTTTTACGTTGTCTATGGCATTTACACGTGTCAATTCCTAAAATTACATACCTTACGCGTGCCAAATAACACACTTGGATTTGCAGTGATGTCAATGTGAATTCCTGGGTATTGCACTTCGTTCGCCGGCGGTAATGCTTCTCCATATAGTAAAGATTGATGTTTTTTAAATACCACGCAACAGCCAAAAGCCACAAACATATCCTAAGTCTCGAAAGTGGTGAAGAAATATTTCAACAACAAAAATCATGAAAATCAGCAACATTTTCTCGCCCAAAGGTATCTCCCCCCTCAAAAAGGCAATTTGCAATTTCTTGGTTGTCCTTTCGCTCACGTTAGGATGAGTCTGCCAGGCCCCAGCGAAATCTCCACCGAAACGATTGTGCAGCTGCAGTGAAACATGTCGCAGAAACGGATCGCTGCCGTTGTCGATACTGGGACACGAAGGCAAATGACAAACGGACAATCAATGATAAAAGCATGCGCACGGTCGTCAGCGTTGACATGAATATTTGCTCGCGTCGTTTTTGTTACCTGTAAAACCAGGTTGGATGAGTGTCGTAGAGTTTGGGATTGAGGTCGAGGGGAGGCTCGTCTCCCGAGGGAGGTCTTATGAGAGAGAAGCCCATGGCCACTGCGACGAACACAGTAGGAAGGATCAGTGTGGCCAGCGGAGACCTCCAGTCTCTCGCGAAGTGCCACAATCTTTTTTTCAACAAAGCTCTCGCCTGTCTCAGGGGCTTTGGATTCGGGGCTGACTCGCCGATCATCAGATCCATATCATCGGTCGGTACGGTGAATCCTGCACGTGCAAACATATCGAGTCACAGCGGAAGACTCCTGGACCAGAAAAAGTGAGGCCGAGGATCCTCTTCGCGTCTCGAGATCGATGCTCGTAACAGACGACGATTCATGACACTTTTGCTCACCTATCGAAGCAACGCTGCCCACGCTGTCCATGCTGGATCTCACGGGGGCCGGTACGCCAATGTCCGCTCGCGTGCAAAGATCGAGGAAGACCCTCTCCAGCGAGTCACACTCCAGGGAAATGTGAGAAAAGCCCAACGTCTCTTTATTGTCCTCGAGAAGTTTAGCCGCTGCGGCGACACTGCGACAACGATGTATCACCTGAATTATCAACTTGAAAGCCCGATTTTACGTCCTCCGTATCGCTTCGTTCGCAAAGACAAGTATCGGTGAAATGGCATGGGAATGGTAACCGATTGCTCCGGCAAATCGGATCGATCGGTACAGTTTCCTCCGAGCAGTCGTTCCATTATTCCCTCAAGGGGGACGAGATGCCTTTGGCGAGGATAACAGTAGCCGATTTTCATGATTTTTTTTTTCAAGCAAAGACGTCTTTACTATTCTTGAGACTTAGGGTATGTTTTGATACTACTTTTGGCTGTTACATGGTATTTTTTATTTATTTATTAATCTTCCAAAATGGCGGAGGTGTGACACGGTGTTCTAAGCTGCATTTTCGAAACTGGCGTGACGGATAGCTCGAGGGGTTACCCCCACTTGAGATTTTGAAAAAATCGATTTTTTTGGCATTTTTTTGAAGTATAAGTATCTGAGAGTATGTCCTGAAAATTTCAAGTCGATCCGAACAAAATTCACTGAGATATGAGCGTTGAAAGAGAAGAATCCGTGAATTGAAGAACTGAAATTGAAACTTTAAACGCGTTCTTCTCAAAATGGCATTTCTGAAGTCGGTGACCAAGATTACTCGAACACTAATGAACCGATCTTCTTGAAATTTTGCAGGCTTATTTAATACATAAAAATGTAGTCTTTAATCGTTCGATTTTTTTTTTCGAAAAAAAATGGCCGTTTTATAGCCAAAAAACGGCCGGTTTTTTTCGTTAAAATCGAACCATTAACTTTGACTGTCCGCCATTTTGTGAAAAATGAATATTTTTAAAAATCCTTCGATTAAAGACTAGTTTATACTTATATTTGACTAAATCCATCCGCATTTTTTTTTCAGATGATCCACTTCGCCGCAATGTTGGTCACCGCAAACCGTGTATATAAAAACATTATTTCATTGACGGCCATTTGCCACTAAACAATGTAATATTGTTCAATAAAAAAATTACTGAAAGTTCTTCGAGATGTGTTCTTTAAGATGGTATATTGATCGATTAAAAAAGTTTTGTAGTTTTCTTTTAAAAAATTCGTGAAAAAGGCCTTTTTTGCGCTACAAGTGGGGCAACGCGTTAAGGGAGCTTTCCAGTGTGAAATTTTCAAAAAATCGATTTTTTTTTTTGCTTTATCGAATAGTATACACTCTTCCGAATATTCCCTGAAATTTTCATGCCGAAATTCAGATTATTTCGGTTACTGTACAGCATTTCTTGGAAGAAGGCAACGGAGCGCTACAGCTACAGCGAAACTTTGAACGCGTTTTTCTCGAAACAGCATTTTTCAAAACGGTGTCCAACTTGGAGGGCAGAGTTTTAAAGCTATCGAGTTGAATTTTTTACACAATATTCTTAACGTCATTGTTTATCGTGCTATGGAAGCTTTTTTTTTTTTGACATCTTCCTATTTTTTTGTAAAAAAAACTGCCAAAAAAAATGCTAAAATCGATACTTTTTGTTCAAAACGGCGCCATTTTTGCAAAAAAAAAAAAAAAAAGCCTCCATAGGACGAAAGCCAATTATATACCGATCAATAATCTTTTTGTGTTTTTTGTTTCAGATCAAAATTGTGACCCCCAACGTGGACACCACATCCAAGTGCATTTTCTGCAACAATTGTTTCATCATTTTTATAGATATTAATTAATAAATAAATCGATCTTTAAAAAATTGTTTTGTATTCTTCAATACCCAATTAATATACAAAAAAAAACCAGACCGATTAGATTATTTTTTCTTTAAAAAAAAAAATCGCGAAAAACAGCGATTTTTCGGGCTGTCACACTGGAAAGCTTCCTTAAACTCAAACAACACTCACTCGTTCGCCTCGCCGTGTTTTCCGTTGAAAGGGAGAGCGACGACGAGATCGGTTGTCGATTTTCGATCGACGGTGGAATTCGGCACCGAGTCTTCCAGCATGGAGCGCAAATTCTCAAGATCCTTCGGATCGATGGACGTCTCGGGGTAAAGAGCTGGTGGGAATTCAACGTTCAGCCGATAACCGCGGCCGTAGTTGCTTTTCAGACTCAAGGGTGAACCGGTGCACAATATTTTGCCACGATGCATCACCACGACCGTGTCGCTGAGCATATCGGCTTCGTCGAGATGGTGAGTCGACAACAAAACGGTCCTGTCGACGCGGTGCTGATCGATCAGCCGCCAAATTCTACGCCGTGCTGCTGGATCGACACCGGCACCTGGCTCGTCGAGTATCACGAGTTTCGGCGAGCCGAGGAACGCCAGTGCCACGCAAAGACGACGTTTCGTACCGCCCGACAAACGATAAACCGGCTCGTGCTCCTGCCTACCAAGCTCCAGGGAAGCCAGCATTCTGAAGACATCAAATTTACCCTCACTCTGATCCTCTTCACCAAGATTTTGGGTGAGTTCCGAAAAGCCTCTGATTAATTTGGAATTTCGCGCACCCACGTATTTCGACTCGCTCGTTACGTATGTCGTAGTGAAAATTCCCGCAAATTTGATTTTCAAGGTCAACGCTCACGAAAACTGATTTTTTAACAGTTTTTCTGTTTTATTTTCGTAAATATTCATTTTGGAGAAAAATATTTCACGTAAAAGTTATAGCCTATGAAAATATTGATCTTTTATGTTCCATACAGTTTTTATCTAAAACCATTCCGTTTCGAGAAAAATGGGATAATGGTCCAATAAGTGAAAATTGCTTAGCTCCATTAGTTTCGATATTATCTACTTACCCACTCTACCCCGGGAAGGTTGGAGTTTTGTCTTTAAGGTGCATGTGTTTTTTTTTTTTGCTTTTTTGTTTTTTATTTTATTTGATTTTTTGTTTTATTTAAGTTTCTTTTTGTATTATATACTATTTTTGCATTTTTTGTGATCCAGTCAATTTTAAAGTGCATGTTCTTCCTTGCTTTCTTGTTTTTTTTATTTATTTTTTGATTTTTTTCTTTTATTTTAGTTTCTTTTTGTATTATATACTATTTTTGCATTTTTTGTTTGGATTGGTTTGGGTTGTTGAGGTTTAGTTTTTTTGTTAGGCTTGCTTGGGCTTTTTATTTAATTTTGTTTTTTTTTTACTTTGGGTTGCTTAGGCTTTTTTGTTGGTTTTGCTTCAGTTTGAATTTGGTTTTTTTCTTTGGGTTTGTGTGAGCAGTGAGCATTATCTATATTCTTGCTGTTACCGATCCGTTACTATAGATAAGTAGATAATATCGAAGCTAATGAAGCTCAGCAATTTTCACTTATTGGAGCATAATCCCATTTTTCTCGAAATAAAATGGTTTTAGACAAAAATTGTATATAACATAAAAGATCAATATTTTTATAGGCTACAACTTTTGTACGAAACATTTTTCTCTAAAATGAATATTTACTAAAATAAAACAGAAAAACTGTTAAAAAATCAGTTTTCGTTAGTGTTGACCTTGAAAATCAAATTTGCGGGTATTTTCAATATGATATTCGTTATCAGCGAGTCAAAATGCATAGGTACACGAAATGCCAAATTAATCAGAGGTATGGGCTTTTCATCATATTCAAATAAAACAATTCATATATGTCAGTCAACTTTAATTATTTTTTAAACTAATCAACATTTATTAATCTTTCAATTTTGGAAGCAAAAAATCAGTCTTTTTGATTTGTATCAAACAATATATATTTTGTATTAAACCTGAAGATAGAAAAATTTAATTGGGTGCAAATGTTCCTTAGAGGGTGCACTAAGAAAGTATTTTCTAAAATGTGATCCTTAAGGGGGCGAAATGAAGTGTAAACGTTTGTATGGGAAAACATATTTTCTCGATCGAATTTACTTGAAACTCTGGATAAACACTCTACAATAAAATTAATGAAACACGTATTTCAGCATTTCCCAAAAATTCAACCCCTAAGGGACTACAAGAGGGTGGAAAAGTTTGTGTTGGAAATAACATTTTTTTGATTGGATCGACTTGAAAAATGGCAGAAATACTCCAAATTACAATTAATGGAACACGTATTTCAGTATTCTCCAAAATTTTACCCTTAAGGGGGGAAATACATATAAATGGTCGAAAATGACGAAAAATTTCGGGATTTTTTTCCCAACGCAACGACTGGGCCAATCGTTTTGATGTTTGTAGGGTATTTAATTGTACACTAGAATATCTAGCATAAAGGCATTTTCGATAGGTTTATATTATAGATATATTATCAATATCTATAATATAAACCAATCACAAAAAATCATGAAAATATACTTTTTTAACGTCTAAAGTGAGAAGACGCCTCAAAGCAGTAGTTCATGGGTTTCTCGAAAACAGCAGAACTGAGAACTATACAGAATTGATCGAAACTATGCTTGAGAGCTTTAAACTCATGGGCTGCAGAAAGTCCCTTAAAGTGCATATGTTACATGCTCACTTGGGCTAATTCAAGAATAATATGGGCGCCTACTCACAAGAACAAGGTAAACGTTTTCACCAAGATGTAATGGACTTCGAACGACGTTATCAGGGGCAGTATAATGTGAACACGATGAAAGATTACATTTGGGGCTTGATGCGAGAAACTTCATACAAACATAGAAGAAGTACGAAAAATATTCATTTCTCAACTTTGTTCATAAATTCTTTTACATTAGTAGTTTATTATTAATTATTATTTCAAAATAAATGTGATTCAAATGTGAAGATAATGTTTGTGTAATTGTTATTTGCAATCTATGTTCGAGAAAATAGGTAATTGTTCTTAAAATCCGAAATATCGTTCTGCTTTTTACAAAAGCAAACTTCAACTGGTAAAACTGTTTTCTTCTTTTATGAGTTACGTGGAAGAAATCAAAATTTGACATCTCAAGCCAGACTCAAAGTTTGCGTTGACCGGTGTTGTCGATAACATGGATATTTTTGGATACTCACGCCTCGACGTTTTTGAGCATTGCCTCTTCGTCAGTGGGTCTTTTGAGGCAGGCGTAGAAAGTCATGTGTTCGCGTGGTGTCAAGGTATCGATGAGGACATTGTCCTGCGGACATACCCCTATATCCGGTTTCGTGCCCTCTTCGCCGTTCAAGTATATTTCCCCGCTCGTTGGTGCCAACATACCAGTCAGCATTTTTCTTTAGGAACGAGAAATATTTACTTAACTGAGCCTTCGTATGAGAAAAAAAAACGACCAGAAGTAGCATTTATTTTTTATCGAATTAGGAATAGTACAGTCGCGCTGTACTGCTGGAATCGGAAAAAATTGGAAGGCTAGTTTTTTGACGGATGATTTTGCAGGTACGGTGTGTGCTGAATCCAAGTTCGCCTGAAAATCGGGGTGCAGGGTTTTTTAGGGGTTGAAGGGGGAAGGAGGTTGATTAATGCCAAACTACAACACCCACGAGGTGGGCGCCGGGAGACTGGTCCAGAAAAATTCGTGCTTTATTTTTGTCCAGAGCGCCGAAGTCGTGGAAGTTCATTTTAGGGGTGAAAGAGTGGGGTGCAATTTCGAAAAATCAGTTTTAATTCGATAACTTTTTAGGAAAAATTCATATCATTTTTGTTCGAGTAGGAACATTGTAGCCCTTGAAAAGACGCGTCGATGGAATATTTGATTCTCCCTCTCCGATAATATCTTCGCCCCCAAAAAAATTGTTGAAGAATCAAAAAAAAATTGTTCATTGAATAACTCGAAAACAATAGATTTTCCGGGGAAGGTTTAAAGGTACGAAATGCAGAGAATAATTTTCTCTATATTTTCGTTTCCATGGACCACCCTTGAATTTTGCTTTTTCCTATCCCTCTCGGGGGTTGAAAATCCAAAGTAAAATTCTGGGAAAACTATTGCCCGAAAATAAAGAGATACGAATTTGGCGCTGTGGACAAAAATGTAGCTGAGGGTTCAAGCTACAAATTGTTGCGCCGCAGCAAATTCGTGCGGTCAATAGTTTTCCCAGAATTTCATTTTGAATTTTCAACCCCCGAGAAGGATTGGAAAAAGCAAAATTCAAGGGTGATCCATAGAAACGAAAATATAGAGAAAATTATTCGCTATGTTTCATACGTTTAAAGTATACGCGAAAAAAGATTGTTTCTTAATTATTCAATAAACAATTTTTTGGTATTTCAACCATTTTTCTAGGGTGAAGATATTATCAGAGAGTGATGATTAAATACTCCATCGAAGTGTCTTTTCAATAGCTACAACGTTCCCATTTGAGCAAAAAGTGTACGAATTTTTTCTAAAGAGTTATTGAATTAAAACTGATTTTTCAAAACTTCACACTTTTTCACCCCCAAAATGAACTTCCACGACTTCGGCGCTGTGGATGAAAACTAAAGCTCGGATTTTTCTGAACATTTTGTCTCACGGCGCCGACCTCGTAGGGGCTTATAATTCCCCCTCAATCTACCCCCATACCCCTCCATCCCCCAAAAAAACCCTGCACCCCTATTTATAAGCAAATATGGAGTTATCCTCCGCGGCACCTACAGAATCAGCTGTCAAATGACTGGCCTTCTAATTTTTTCCGAACGGGGTTTTCCAACGACAGCACGCCTGTCCTATAACGTCTAGGGAAAATAGGGAGACACCTACATAATCGTTGTTTTTCCGGCTCCGTTTCTTCCGAGCAAACTGGTGACCTCACCCTCGCAGAGCTTTACCGTAAAATCATCGACGGCAACGTGATCGCCCTTGGCCGATCGGAAAACCTTTCGCACAGCTTCGAACCTAACACCGGCTTGTTTCTCACTGACGATCGTGCTGCCAGGATCGCTATCCTCATCTATCCTCGGATCGGTGCGAACAAGATCGTTAAAAAAGAAAAATTGTTTTCCCTCCTCGGTAAAGTTACCATTTGGTCACACCAATTACATCGGAGCTTGAGCAAGAATGAGGACTCAAGAGACGAACGAACATGACGTTTAAAACAGCTCTGACTCGTGTTAAAAACAACCACAAAACCGTTCCACAAAACGATTACGGTTTCAATGTTTTTCTTTTTTTATGCCGCGAATCCTGCGAGACGTCAGTGAAAAGCGAATGATGACGATGACAAGACACACGAAGAGTAAAAGACACGGAAAGTCATGCAAGACCTTGTGATACCTTGGTAAATGGCCGAAGGGTGCAGTACGTCGTTAGTGTAATAGAGGCTGTTGACGAAGGCTAGGTAGCTGGGCCGTCCGTAGAGGGAACGGGTCCCGGCCCACCACAAGCTACGGGATCTCAAACCCCGAAAATCTCGGCCTGGAAAAATTTCTCTTTTTTCTTTCGCCTAGTACAATTATCTCCGATCGATGCCAGGTCGATTTTTATCGGCCATGATTATAAAAACATAGATACTGGTAACGAGCACATCGAACGTTACAAAATTAATATTTACAGGAGAACATTATAATGCCCCTGGAGACTTGAATTGATTGCTTCAAGAGTCTAGTGACGATAGTCATTTTAGGCAGTTTTGATAGAATATAGTTAATCCTACATAATAATCCATGACTACTGGCCATTGGGCGAAGAATTGAAAATATTTTCAATAAATAAATGATTTTTTTAAATTCTACTCGTGATAATTATTGATACTATTATTGTTAGTATAGACTCTAGTGAATTATCCTCACGTAAAGACAGTTGAGTTCGAATGACATTCACCATCCACCGGATCATTTTAAAGAGAATCAAGTGAACACCACCACCAAGACGAGATCGAAAGTAACGAAAAAACGAAAGGAAATAATCTTCCGATTGAGCCATCAGTTGGCAATCATTTTCTGTTCGTCCATCTTACCTGAGTTCGTGTATCGAGCGATGAAGTAACCGATGAAAGCGTAGATCAGACCGTCCAAAGCAATCATAACGAGCACAAGACCGAGTGACATCGAATCACCGGGAATTGATTCGTCCCACATTGCTTCCCAGGTTATTCCTGTGCCTTGGACCTCACGTCTGACTATGTACAGACAGCCGTACGAGAAACTGGTCGACATGCTCAAACACTGCACGGAAAAATGTGTTCACGTCGGTTTGACCATTCACACCGATTCGTCAGCGATGGATAACAATTTAGGGAACAAAAAATCATTGAAAATGAGTATACTGACGATAAATATCTTCCAACAAAGACTCATGCTCGCTTCCATCGCTATTACGATGACGTATGGCATGTACGTGAGGAGAAACATCACAACCGTTGTTACAGCGGCCAAGCTAGCCGAGCTGAATATCGTCGAGATCATATAACTAAGGACAAAGAAATGAACCTTTTCGATATTGATTGAACAAACCAACAATGATGTCCATTGCAAAAAAAAAACACTCACCAAAATGTCACGATGGAGAACACGTAGTCTAGCAGCAAAAATAGAACTAGGATGGGATCAGCATGTGGCAGAATCTTACCGGCAATGAGAATTATGCAAATCGACAGCATGACTATCGTTAATTCGACGTAAGTCGTGACGAACCAGGCGAGAGTGTTGCGCCAGGGTTTCAGACCCATCACGCTCATGACCATTGAATTTTGCGATTCTCTTTCCCAAACTATGTAACGGACGGCTGAACCCACACACATCATCAGCGCGAAGAAGAAACATACCTGTACACCCTGAGACTCGTACAGAGTTGATATGAATCTGCAAAAGTATGAAGACGTACAGATGCTTGCTCCGGACATGATTGCAATCAGGAATCAATGAACGCCGTTTGGGGAGACCCCAAGATTCTTACGGTGTGTGTTTCCAGCATGGATAGGGCATTTGTTGGGTGACCGTTTTCCAATTTTGTATCCGTCCGGACTTCTCCCTGATGATGGCTCGATCGATCGAGTCTTGCAGTTGGACGAAACCGCGTACGTAACGAAGATCCTCGATGAAGCTTGCTTCGGGGCCTGGCAACCAGAATTGTGTCTTGAGTCTCTTGGTCGATGGAACGTAGTCAACGTCCATCCGTATCTTGTAGGCCACATCGGTCGGCAATTCGTTGCTGTCCAAGGATCTTTTGAATCTTTTTTCCTTGTCGTATGGATCGAGAAAAACGACAGCAGCCAAAAATTCATTCGTATCGATGAGACGCCTAGCCTCCTTCTCTAAAGCCTCCTCGCTCGCGAAGCCCTCGACTCGATTCGCCAGAACGCACTCCATGAAGTTATTGAGCATCGCAACCATGTCTGTCAAGCGGCTCGATCGCCCCAGCTTCCAAGCAACATCGCCTAGATCAAAGTTGGAAAAATCTCCCTCAACGCGACCATTGCTCATTGACTTTACAGCTATCTTCATGACCTTCGACACCATGATCTCCTGGAGATCCTTCAAGCTTTGTCCCATTTCCGAAAGGCTCGCCAGCGATCTGAGAGTCTTCTCGAAGCTGTTCATCAAAGTGCCAAAACTCTCAATCTGACCGAACGTCTCGTTGGAAAAAGACATGACCCTGTTGACGACCGTTGTGTTTGGAGCGTAGAGTATTCGGCCTCGCAGCAGGGGTTTGACGTAGGACCAAACGATCTTCCCACCACTCGTGGCCAAAACGTTTTTATAAGTGTCCCGGCAAAAGTCCGTTGGCAGCGAGTCCAACTCGCGTTGGTCGAAGGACTTTTTATTGTCCTCGATGCGGCTGATGACCTTGTAAAATTGTCCGCTGTCGCCGAGCAGCGGTTTGCCGCACAGCCCTTTACTGGCGTCTCGAAGGAACCTTCCGCTTGACATCTTTTCCTTCGAATTATCCACATCTGTCGACGAATCATCCGACGAAAAGCCCGACGAAAGTTTCTCCTTGAATAATGGCACCAATTCGGCCGCGACCCCTATACTGTCGAATACCTCTTGTCCTTCCGCTTCCGTGAGATTGGCGTTCTTCAGTATATTCTTGACGTTCGCGCTCATGAGATTGGTGAAGATGTATTCGAAATTCAAGTGCTTAACGAGCTCAATGGTGATGTTTTGGGTGGTGGTGTCGTTGAGTCCGCAGAGGGCATCGCTGACACTTTCGGCGCTCGGTTCCCCGGACTCAAAATTCAGCATGTCCTGAAGATTTTCCGGTGAGCACACCGTGTCCTTGAGGCTGATCAGAGGTCGTTCCTTCATGAATACCGAGAGCATGTCGATCTTTCCTTTGGCCAGTTTGCTCGCAACCTCATCGGACATACCGATCTCGTCGACGATGAATCGCCTCAAGGTATTCCAGTCGATGAACATCTCGGATATTACGTACTTCAGATCGAGGAGACCGAGATTTTTGAAAATTTCCATATCCTCGAAGGTTCGAACGATCGCACGCAAATCTTGCCTTGCTTCTTCATTCTCGATGAACGGCTCGACGTCGTCGATCATTTCATTCAAACCCTCGAATAGTTTGTCGATCGTGTGGTCGTTCAACAGACTAATCACGCCGTCAGCTACGTCCGGTACACCCAGCACGTTCGAAACATCGTGAAAATCGATTTTACTCGCAACATTCAACAAACTTCCACCTTCCTCGATAACGACGCTAAGGTGCTTCAAAATTTGGCTCAGCCAGGAAAAGTTCCAGGATGCCTCTCTCCGCCATTTGTCAATGTTGTCATCGATCGCTGCAAAATCGAGGCTGTCAGCTAGAATATTCGCGATACTTTGGATCGATGGATACTCGGCAACTTTAGCATCGTAAAGCAGCAACCTTTTGGCCCTCTTGGAGCTCAAAAAGGTCCGAAGAAGTTCGTTCTCGTTGCAGTTTTTCCTTTTCGCGCAGGATGAATTGTGGATCTGACCGAGCAAGAGATTAACGTTGATCGTCGCGTTGGGGAGGATTTTTTCCACCCTTGCGATGTCTGTCGTTTTCACGACTTCGCTAAGCTGCCGCCATATTGGCACGAAGCTCTCAGCCATTCGGGTGAGATTCGAGAGTTTTTCGTGGCTCTTCGATGTGTCAAAAAGGTGAACGTTACGCTGCAGAGAATCGACGATACCAATGAGGATCTTGAAGTAAAATCCTATGCCAGCATTCTTGGAGATTCCTAGGGCCTGCCAAAAGCATTCCGTAAGATTTCTACCATCAGCGGATACTTTGTAATCGACGATTATATCCGCCGTGTATAAAACGGTATCTTTGATCGAGGAAACGAATGATTCGAGGTCGTTCGGTTTATTAAAATACTCGTAGCCCTTGATCATATCGATCGTCTTATTCCAGTATAAATCGCGTTCCACGATCTCTCGAAGACTCGAATAATTCAAACGATTCACGTTGCACAAGAGATTCGAATAAACCTTTTGCCGCGACAGCTGCGAATTCAATATTTGCACGACAAAACTGTTGCACCAGGTGCACTCTTCATCGTGGAAAGTATTGCTCATTGTATCCTTCAGAACGTCTGCGATTTTTCCAACGATCGAGTGAATCAGAGGTTTGACTTCTTTGCCCTCGTATCGTTTCGTAAAGTCGTTCCATGTACCAGCCTCGAAGGATATCCACCAAGATGGCACTTTGACAGGTTGGCTTCCATTCATCAGCAAATGCAGAAGATTCTTTTCCATCTTGACCATTCGTTCAAAAACGTGAGTCTCGTTGAACGTAATCGCGTTGTACTTAGCGGTGGCTGTTTCCGTGTCCGCCCGCCTGATTTCCTTCGAATGAAACTCGACCGGCGAGAGATCATCATAGCTGGCGCTCGTGTCGTAAACGAATTGTTGACAAAAGTTTCCGATGCTGGAGAGATAACCCTTTCGCCTGACGTAGGCGGACGGAATGAGATACTTTTCGACGTCGCAGCCATCGACGCTGCCTCGCAGGAATTTCTTGAAGAAATCGTTGAGCCTGTTCGAAGAGGCGAACGTGTCCAGGAAGGTCACCGCCAAATTCGGAACATCCTCGATCAACGAAAATATCGCTCTTGACCTGGGAGTCTCGTTGCTTATCTTCCATTTGTTCCAAACGTCACCACCGCTGGACATGTCCAGCAGAAACGCGACCATTTCCTCCAGCTGCATCAACGCGAACAAGTGACCGGACGAAAAGTCTCCACGGGTGTCCGAAGTGTTTGTTCGTTGGAGACGTCTATCGACCATCTTGCGAGCCCACGATCTCTCAGCGGCCCGCACCACTTCCCTGGTATCTTCGGGCAGAGACATCCATGTGGTGACGTTCAGGATGTTCGAGACGAGTCGTTTATCGCTCCCGGAAGCTCGAAAGTTCTGGAAAGCTTCGATGAACCTCGCGAGGCTTCCCGACAGTGACTTGACCTCGCGTAGAATCGGCGAGCCGTTGACAGCGGCCTCGTAGAACTCGTCACTCGTTGCTCGTCTGAGTAGTTGATGGGCGTCGAAGGTGCAAACGGTATTGAGGAAACGCGTTCTGTTCTCTCGCCTCCAGTACTGCGATCGTGGGTGATCGTTGCACACGACGCGGCGCAAGTCTTCGAAGCCAACGGTGGAATTCGTCGTGGAATTGTAGGTTGCCAAGCTGGCTGCGAGTGCGATCACGTCGGCAGCGTGTGATTCGGAAATCTTCAACAGCTGCCTGACATCGCCGCTCGGAACAAAGTCCCACGTGTGAATGACGTCGAGCTTGGGATCGAGGTCTTTCAGTGCGACGGTCGCGTGTTCGAGGACCTCGGAAATACCCTCGACGACGAGTCGGTGGGTCCACCGACTGGTGTTCGCGTAACGAGTCGAAACGTTCTTCGGGCTGTCGGTGGTTAGGGCGTCTTTCAACAAGATGAAAAAGCGATCGACGAAGCCATTCGCGAAGGGCAGTTCCGGGACGACGTCGTTGCTTATCGCGCTGATCACCCGATCGGACAGTTCCCAAACTTCCGAGACCAAGGTCACGTAATAACCGCGGTACTGAGAAACCGGTTGGCGCCACAGGGTCGTCAGGTGCAGATAGAGATCGGTGAAGGCGTTGAAGTTATCCGGATCGCCGTAGCAGATAGCGTTCTTCAGTGTCGTGTAATCTTGGACCGACAGACCGTATCGGTAGTCGTCGAACCAAGAAAAAACGTCGGAACAAGAGATGACACCGTTGTGGCCGTTGATAGCGTTGTAGACGCGAACGTCCAAGCTCGGATCGGAAATGCCATTGATGACGGTTGCCGCAATGTACGAGCTTCTTTCGTACAGCAACCACATGACACTTTTCTCCGTAAAACCCAACAGATTCATCAGCTTTGTACTGTCCGATTCCGTAGCGTCGAGGAAAACTTTGACAACGCCCCGAACTACCCGCGTGCCAAACTTACCGATCGCCAAAAAGTCGTCGACGGTGCGGTTTTCGTTCAACGATGCAAACGAAACCGCAGCACTCCGCGATCCCTTCAGGCCAAAGACGTTCTTATCGATCTCGGTATCGACAAATTCGAAAAAAACCGGCGACTCTTTCTCCATTGTGGGAAGACTCTGGTCGAATATATTACGTATTGATGCCAGAGAGTCGCCACTGTACAGAAGCACCCCTTGGTCATCCGTAAGGGTGACGTTCTCCAATGTGCTCGTCAGGGATTCGATCTTACCGATCAGTGTGCGAAACCTTTCGTATCCACGCGTCCAATTGAACGGCTGAATGGGTGATACGTCCTTGTTTCTTTTATCAAAGACACTTTGGACTTTGCTGAAAACGTCATGCTCCCTCCATTCCTTCACCAACGCACCAGGATTGCAAGCGACCCTTTCCAGTTCTCGGATAACCGCGCGACTTCCATCTCGAAGTTTCCCGATTAACCCGATGCTGCGCTTCTCCACGCAGGGCCAATTAATCTCCTCCGAAGCGTAGTCCTGGATCAGAGAGACGTACCGCGTCGCGGAAGCCGAGGTCAGTAGGTCAACCGTGTCGAGGGAAAGCGGTGCCAAATTTCTTAGCAAAACGTCCAGTAGAATTTCCGTTTGCGGGAGATCGTGGAACACTTCGGATAATTTCGCTGTGCGATTTTCATGTTGAATATGGTCGACCGCACGCTCGATGGTGTCTGCCACCAGCGACGCAGCTCTGCCCACCGGATGCAGAACGTTCCAGCTAGTTTTTGATCTGATGTCGAACAACGGACTCTCCGTGATGTCCAAGAGCTTGCAGATGGAACCGACGCTGTTCGACAGGTCGATCATCAATTAATTCTCGAAGTAGGCATACACATTTTTTAGGTTGAAAAAAGAAGTCGGGCTCTCACACCGAGAGAAAAGTGCACAGTATTTACAAAAGTCATTTCAGGGACACTGAATTTTTAAAAAACACACTACCAAAACGGCATGATTGGATAGACGCTTATAGTTGTGTTAAGGGGTTACCCCCACTTGCGATTTTGAAAAAATCGATTTTTTTTATTGCATTTTTTTGAAGTATAAGTATCTGAGAATATGTCCTGGAAATTTCAAGTCGATCCGAACAAAATTGACTGAGATATGAGCGTTGAAAGAGAAGAATCCGTGAATTGAAGAACTGAAATTGAAACTAAACGCGTTTTTCTCAAAATGGCATTTCTGAAGTCGGTGACCAAGATTACTCGAACACTAATGAACCGATCTTATTGAAATTATGCAGGCTTATTTAATACATAAAAATGTAGTCTTTAATCGTTCGATTTTTTTTTCGAAAAAAATGGCCGTTTTATAGTCAAAAAACGGCCGTTTTTTTCGTTAAAATCGAACCATTAACTTTGACTGTCCGCCATTTTGTGAAAAATGAATATTTTTTAAAATCCTTCGATTAAAGACTAGTTTATACTTATATTTGACTAAATCCATCCGCATTTTTTTTTCAGATGATCCACTTCGCCGCAATGTTGGTCACCGCAAACCGTGTATATAAAAACATTATTTCATTGACGGCCATTTGCCACTAAACAATGTAATATTTTTCAATAAAAAAATTACTGAAAGTTCTTCAAGATGTGTTCTTTAAGATGGTATATTGATCGATTAAAAAAGTTTTGTAGTTTTCTTTAAAAAAATTCATGAAGAAGGCCTTTTTTTGCGCTACAAGTGGGGGTAACGCTTTAACCATATTACGATTGCGGTAGCAATAAGCTATATGAATTTTACTATGCCCACTTTTACCATGGGCGTTTTTTATTATATTATAAATACTATGGGCATTTTTCTCAGTGCAAGTTTGTACTATTTATATGGTTGACATTGACACTCGTTGAGTATAAACTGTTGCAAGATCTTACGAAAAGTGACTATACGAACAAAATTACGGTGAAGACGTAAATCATTTGTGGAACGTATCAATAAAGTAAAGACAACGGTGGCACGCTATGATCGATATAGACATATTAGCGCATTCATTTATCAGTTTTTAGAATCCGATATTTCGAAAACTATTGGGCCGCGCCAAAAATTAGGTCAGGGAATAAAAAATCATGATGAACAACCATACAGGTAGTACTCTTAATTGAACATTTTTGAATTTTTGAATTTATGAAATACATACATTTAGTAGACATACCATTCAATATGGTAAAAACCCTTATTTTTTTATAGTGTAAGGAATCATCCATTTTATGGAAACCTAATATATTATATAGCATTGACAATTAACGTATGCTTGAAAGATTGTTGGTTGCGGTTAACATATGATCATAGTTAACACAACTGCTAAAATATCATAAGCAGTACTATATTTTCGGCAGCAACCATGACTATAAAATATTATTGTCCCCTCAGGGTAATACAAAATATGG
Source organism: Ophion costatus (assembly GCA_951751655.1). Taxonomy (NCBI): domain Eukaryota; kingdom Metazoa; phylum Arthropoda; class Insecta; order Hymenoptera; family Ichneumonidae; genus Ophion; species Ophion costatus. The sequence goes on along the minus strand of OX632359.1, from coordinate 42,187,927 downwards.
TTGAAATATGGTATAAATTTCTCTCTGTGTACCTTATTTCCCAGGCATCTCGTACAGTGAGATCTTTGGTCCATGACTGGATGAATTTTTTCTTGAGTTCCGTCAAGCCCTCCTCGTCGTAGTGCTCGTCGATTTGCGGCAGAAGAGTCTCGATGTACTCGTAAATCTCTAATGTCTTTCCATTGAAAGATGTCCAGTTGAAAGGTCCTCTTTCCTTGATTATCGCTTCTTGAGCCTCAAATTCCGTTTTATTAAAGTGCAAATTCGTTTGTACCGATCTCGCCAGACGACAGACGAGGTCCTTGAGCAACGTCGCGTTTGATCTTAGCGGATAATTAACGAGGTCAGGTGACGTTCCGCTGGTGCAGTAGGACTGAGTAAAGTTCGAGTATTCCAGGATCTTTAATGTCTGAAAACGTTTGATTACCCTCAGATAATTCGTTTTAAAATGTTTTTCCTCTAAACATCGTCAAAATTGTGCAAAAATAACGACTTTTTGTTGTAAATGTTTCAAACCTTATTCCGATCAGCCACGGTCATGTAAAACGACTCGATGAGCTCGGACTCGTGTTCTCGAACTTTTCCAATCCAGCTCGTCGGATGTTTTCGCAGATCGAGAAGTATCATGTCGGCTATAAAATCCAAGTGCTCGAGATCCGGTTTGATAGTCACGTAAGAAATACTCTTTGAACCTGCAGCTTTGGCTATACTCAAATGAATTCCAAGTCTGGAAATAACAAAAAAATAATGACGTACCAGGGCGAAAATGTTGAACAAATATTCACAGTTTCTTTATAAACGTTCAATTTCGTTGGCACGAGGAATATTTTGACGTCGCGTCAATTTTGCCTCCATAAATCCGACCAATTGTTGCTTCTCATTTTCTGAAATTTTTTGTTTTTTTTTTGTTCGTTTCTTACACAGCGATTCTTCCTTGTATACGTGTGTCAAAAAAAATTTGATTCCACCGTGCTGACGTTTCGAAAACACGCCAATCCGGCCGTTTCGAGTTCCCTTTCTCTAGATAAAGCACGAGATTCTTAACTCTTGTAACGAGAGAAGTTAAGTTGGATCGTTCGATTCTCACTGCCTGACCCAGCGCCATGCTGATAAACGTCGAAAGCGTATCGTCAACCTAGGAAAAATAATCCTTCTCGTAACCGTCACTTCGTCAAATCGAATCGAATAAAAAATGACAATTATTATTAAAAATAAATAAAAAATGACAATTATAGTCAACGAAACTTGATCGAATGAAAAAAAAATCTCACATTTTTTCGAAAATTGTTGAACTCGAAATTTTCGTATAATTCGGCTACGAATGCTTTTCCACGGTCACTGCAAAGCAGTTCACGAATAATCGACGAATTCCCACTGAAGTCTTCGTATCCGTTGAACATTTCGCTGAGGATTTTCTCCTCGCATATCAACACTTCCGGTTTCTTCTTCCGCAGCTCATCGACCAGTCGCTGAGTAAGAAATATAGTGCTCACAATAATAATTTTAAAAGGCGATTTTACATTTTTCAGATATAGGCGAAATACTTATTTATTCTGCCTTCAATAAATGCTGGATTTTTTTGAACGTCCGTGAACGTAGTTTGGATACACTGGGGTATTTAAGGACGTTGCGTCCCAAATCGCAAATGATAATAAAATTATGAAAATTTGGTATGTTTTTGTATGAAGTATTTCAGAGGTCGTGTAAAAATTTCACGACAATTAGGAAGCTCGTTATTGAACAATTAACATTCACAAATTAAATGTTGTCTTATGGAAACTGATGTAACTTTGCAATAAGTTTTTTTTCGACCCCTCAATTTTGTAATATCTACAATATACTGAAAGCAACGGAAACAAAACGAAGTTTATTGATAAATTTTTTTTAATTTCTTTTAAAAATTGTTCTTAACAAAATGTTAATTTTTTAATAACGAGCTTCCTAATCGTCGTGAAATTTTAACACGACCTCTTAAATACTTCGTACAAAAACATACCAAATTTTCAGAATTTTCTTATCATTTTTTATCTCAACCCTTAAGGAGGTTGAAGTAATGATGATAGAATTCTGAAAACTTGGTATGTTTTTACATGAAGTATTCAGGAGGTCGTGTAAAAATTTCATGACGATTAAGAAGCTATTTATTGAACAATTAACATTAATGTGTTTCATAGGGACTCAACATCCTTAAGAAGGTACGATCACTTCCACGGGGTCAAAAAAGAGTCTAAATTTATTTCACCCAAAGCTGCTCTGATTGATGATTACTTGTGTTGATTATTCGTATTATCGATTATAGTGTGCCAAATGTTGTGATAAATTATTATTTGATTATAAATTATGCTAAAAAAGCTAAAAGAAGCTAAAAAAAATTATTATTTGATTATAAATTATGCTAAAAAAGCTAAAAAAAGCTAAAGCTAAAAAATTAGATTGTCAACGACTCGGTAGTAATATTCGTAATAATAATATTAACATATGCACCACGAAAACGGACTAAAAAAAACAAAAAAAATCAGCCGGAAACCTATTAAAAATAGGCTTGAATAACCTCAGCGGAATTAACACGATAGGCAGAACATAATTATACATATTATTGATACGTGATAAATGATAAAACTCCATAAATTGTTGTTTGCATATTTTGTGGCGACTTCTATTCAAATTAATTCCAAAACAAAGCTGGGTTATGTTCGCCAAACGCATCAGCTGTTACTCGCGACGTTGCTAAGTCTGTGGGTGCTATTTCGTCGTTCTGACCATTTCCAACCGGAAATTGAAACTTTCTTGTAATGTAGTGCTTCAACTACACGGTGAAGATTGATTTTCTTATTTTTTACAATATCTATTATATCTAATCTATCGAATTTCAATTTTCCAACGGGTTTAGTTGGATACGTGAACAGAAAAACCACGATCACCGCACTTCCGGTTGACCGTCTTCATAAGACGAAGTGCTTCGGTAACTCAAAGTGCTCGACTTTGCAGTTTTATTGCGAAAAAACAAAACGGCCAAAATAGCTCAAATTTTGGTAATAGGCGCGTAAAGTATTCGTAAAAATCATATAAAAATTTCAAATCCGAAAGTTGAATCCGTAGTAATGATCGTATCTCCTTGAATCAATTTTTTATTCGTAAACTTATTGTGATAGATGAAGACTCGTTTTACCTCGGTAAAATTTAATCGAGACATCGATTTTAGGACCGTTCGATAAGCCTCGGGTTGCACAGTCGTCAGAATCGTTCTTACAATCGCCATGTTTTTAACAGAGACGTTGTATAATCTCTCGCCTATTTCCTCGTGGATAATTGCGACGTGGTGCGTTATTCGTACAATGTTTTCGACCATGGAGACAACGTAAGTCAAGACGTTCATTATATTCTGGGGAAAAAAATCTCTAAGTCCATCCAAAATTTCAGTAGCCCTTGAATAGTTGAAAAAAAAACGTTTAACTTTGAACATCGCATATAAAGTAATTGATCAAACAGTTTGACTTATTTTTTTTTTTATGTTTATTCAAAAATTGTGATTCTTACATTGTCAATCGATCCTCGTTTCGATCAATAATTCTGTTGGTAAGCTTGACGGCGTCGTTCAAAATTACGTAAACTAGATCCAACACGCCCGTGACATCGGAATAATTGTGCAGACGAAATGAGATGTCATTGACGTCGTGGCCGAATTTTTTCGTCATCCCGAAGGTACTCGTGCTTACTTCGCGCGATTTTTTTTTCACCGCGAGATCATTGATCATGCCAACGAGAGAATTTAATTTTACGAGACCATGACGGGCGATCGGCCAGTCACGATCGTACGAAAAAATCGGGTCCAGCTGATCGATCGCTTTATTCATCCTGAACAAAAATACAAATAGCTATTAAAATTCGAAATTGAAAAAAAATTAATATCGAGTACAAGCTGTCAGTTTTTAAATACTAATTGTTATACGAAATTTCTATGGATATTAATTAAGGCCTTAGGCCACAGTAACGGGAATAAAATCATGTGCGAATTTGACCATTTTTTTCGTATGAAAAAGTGATTCACTCATAAAATTAATTACACATTTATTTTGTATGAATATCAAGCTGTTAGAATTTTTTTTTCGATGTACAAAGAATGGCCGACTACTCAAAACTTCACGAACCAGCTTTTTCCAATTGGCGTGACAAATAACTTCAACAATTTTCACTTGATTTACTTCAAATTTAAAAGTTATGCTCCTAATTGCATTTCGCAGAGAAGTACGTACGGAATTTCTGAGTAATCGAAAACTTTTCTTTTTACGAGCAGTTATAACGAAATTTTTCACTGAAAATTTATTTCTTAACTTCAAATACCTACAACTTTTGAATAAAACAATATTTTTTTAATTCCGTACGTACTTCACTAGGTATTCTAATGTAGATTGACGAGAATTTTTCTTTTTGTTCTAGGTAAAAATTGTGGATGCTAAATGTCACGCTGCGGAGCGCCTAAAAAAAAAGATAAAAGAAAATATTAGTACTCGGCCATTTTCTACATCGAAAAAAAATATATATATTTTCTAACAGCTTGATATTCATACTAAATAAATGTGTAATTAATTTTACGAGTGAATCACTTTTTCATACGAAAAAAAAATTGTTAAGGGAGCTTTCCAGTGTGAAATTTTCCAAAAATCGATTTTTTTTTTTTTGCTTTATCGAATAGTATACACTCTTCCGAATATTCCCTGAAATTTTCATGCCGAAATTCATATTATTTCGGTTACTGTACAGCATTTCTTGAAAGAAGGCAACGGAGCGCTACAGCTACAGCGAAACTTTGAACGCGTTTTTCTCGAAACAGCATTTTTCAAAACGGTGTCCAACTTGGAGGGCAGAGTTTTAAAGCTATCGAGTTGAATTTTTTACACAATATTCTTAACGTCATTGTTTATCGTGCTATGGAAGCTTTTTTTTTTTTGACATCTTCCTATTTTTTTTGTAAAAAAAACTGCCAAAAAAAATGCTAAAATCGATACTTTTTGTTCAAAACGGCGCCATTTTTGCAAAAAAAAAAAAAAAAGCCTCCATAGCACGAAAGCCAATTATATACCGATCAATAATCTTTTTGTGTTTTTTGTTTCAGATCAAAATTGTGACCCCCAACGTGGACACCACATCCAAGTGCATTTTCTGCAACAATTGTTTCATAATTTTTATAGATATTAATTAATTAATAAATCGATCTTTAAAAAATTGTTTTGTATTCTTCAATACCCAATTAATATACAAAAAAAAACCAGACCGATTAGATTATTTTTTCTTTAAAAAAAAAAATCGCGAAAAACAGCGATTTTTCGGGCTGTCACACTGGAAAGCTTCCTTAAGTTCGCACATGCAGTGTGCAACTAGCCGAGTGCAACTAGCCGAGAAGGTCGTTTTTTGTTTATACAAATTGAATCTTTCTGTGCTTTTTCATCATTAAATTGCGGATTCTGAACTAAAGAATACGTTGACCTGAACTACATTTTGAACCAAAGAATAATTGATATGTTTATTTTCATATTATTTGCTTGTTTTATCTTAATTTTATTGTTTTATTCGTTTTTCGCCAAAAACTTACAACGAAAGGTCGATTTCTTTAAGAGTCACGTTCCGGAACAGTGCAACGATCTTTGGTAGCCACTCTCGGAGTTGTAATTCCGAGGGAACGTACTTCTGCACAGTTTTCAAATCCAGCACGGTATCGATAGTTTTAACGAGATCATCGATAAAGTCGTATTCGCGAAATTTCGCCATTATACGCCCGACCATCGACAAAAGTCCGGAAAAATCCAGATGTCTCGTTAGATGATCGAGAATGTTAGGAATATCACTGCTCTCGATATTGCACAAAACTTTCGAAAGCTCGGTGAGATCTTCGTCGTTTTCGAGTACGAGATACTTTTTAAGGCTTTCGGGCGAGCAAATAATTCCACCAAGATTCGACGAGCCAAAAGTCTCTATTAACTGAACGATAAAACAATAATTGAGCAATGTCAATTAATCGACGAGAAGGAAGAACATTACGAATAACGTTAAACACGTAAATCATTTCGTACACTTACGTAATAGAGCTTTATGGATGCATTTAGGAGCCCGTCGATGAACGTTTCTTCGGCCTTCGGCAAGTGGACCCGCAAAATACCTTTTATAGCTTCGTGATCGTTGAACAAATCACCAAGACGTATACCCCTTTCTATTCGATTTTTCATTTAAAGTCCGTCAGTATTGTCAATGCAGCGCAAAACTCTTTGAGTGATTCGAATAAAACGGTATATGATGAAAAAAAACTCGAATAAAAAAAACAGGTCATAAAAAACATGATTTATAAAATGAAAATATCAATGTATAATTGAAATAAGGAATGTGTAAAAAAAAAATTTTTAAATAAAATCAACTTTCATTATTATTGATAATAATTAACGAATAATAATGTTAACGCATATAATTTATATGATAATCCATTGATAATCATTCCATTATTATTAATAAATAAAATTAATTTTCGTTGATTACTGTTTTACTTTGATCGCTAATTAGCCTCCTCAATACGTAAATCTCCGAATACAATTATGTTTCACTCAATTCAAAACGATCAATCGAATATCGAATCATTTATCATTGCCACGACTGTTCCAACATGCAAAAACTTAACGAAGAAAGATTTTGTTTACCAAACAATTTTTTTATCTCCGGTTTCGTGAGAATCTGAGCCATGGATTTCAACATTTGTATACTTTTCGGCAACGTTTTCACGGCCTCGAGTATCGTCTGATTTGTCAATATAAGTTGCAATTCCATCATAAGTGGTCCAAGACTGCATACAATAAGAAAAAAATCGGAAAATAAAATAACCTTGAATAAAGAAAAATATATGGTCGTCATTTTTTAATACGAAAAAAATGTAATGAAAATGACGAATTTTTCAACAATATAATGGTAGTGTGAAAAAAAAAATGCGTTTCGTGACAAAAATGATTCCGTCGTGACAGGTGAGCAGACTCGCGTATGACTTCCATTTTGATTTTTTGATAATGAACCGAAAGGTGAGACTCACGTGGAGTTTTTGTATATGGGCAATTCCTCGTATCCCTCGAGTGCCTCGCACGTATTTCCAATGCTACATATGTAGCTCTGTATGAACGGCAAGAGTCCATCGTGAGGCATGAGCCTCGGAGGAAATTGGCAGGTTGGGTTGTACTCGGGATCAACGTTATCACGGACAGTGTAGAGCAACAAAAAGACAGCGATGGGCCAAAGGAACACCAAACCAATAATGGCCTGAGAACACATTTTTCAAAAAGCGTGATAATGTATAGCGGTAAAAAAAAATTTACATTTTTACCGGACAGCAAGCTTAAGGGGGTGAACCACGTTCCATGCATTTTCGACGATTTTTCATGTAAATTGAGGGTTTTGGGAGGAATTAATGGTGAATTCGTATTCAGGGGGCACATCGAAATGGACCTGTGAAAAAATAATTAAAAACCATTTTTTTTGCACCCTGACGAAAAAAAACGTGAGTTCACTGAATCGTGAACGTTCGATTGAACGAACGTTTTGTTGAAATATTGTTGGAATGTTGCTTTTTTATGGACATTTTGAATAATATAACATTTTGAATAAAATAACATTTTTAATTAAATAAAATTTTTAATGAAATAACATTTTGAATGAAATAACATTTTGAATAAAATAACACTTTGAACAAAATAAAATTTTGAATAAAATAAAATGTTGAATAAAATAACATTCTGAATAAAATAAAATTTTCAATAAAATAACATTCTGAATAAAATAACATTTTGAATAAAATAACATTTCGAATGAATTGACATTTTGAACAAAATCACATTTGGAATAAAATAAAATTTTGAATAAAATAATTTATATATTATACTTATTTTTAAACACACAAAACATTCTTTTTTTTTGCTTCGAAACCCACGTAACCCCTTAAGACTCCGCTTTGGGAGAATTCTCTCTCAATCGAACAGCCGTTCTATTCGTCGATTATTGAGTGAATTGAAGAGCGATAGAGGCGCAGATGAGTGAAAACAAGAAACGAAGAGAACGAAATTACTAGACGTATTTACAGTGCTATACGACACGTTCTACCTGTTATCCAACTTCCACTCGATACTCCTGTATAATGTGCAGCAATTAGCACGTTTACGCTCCGGACGCACACTTCGCTTCGGGAAAACACGGAAAAGCGGAGTAAAGGCCAAATGGGAAAATCAATGACAGCACGTGACACGCAAGTATCTTACCGGTCGACGTTTCCGAACTACATAATTCTTCCAGAGGAGGAGCCCGAGCTGGCCGCCTCTCATCTTCCCCTCAATGGAAGTTTGCAAACCACCTGAAAACAAAAGACACCTGTTGATCGATTTTCCAAAGAAAAAAATCGAAAAAAACAATATGTACAAACGCTGAAAAAGTATCGATGAAAAAGTACATTGATGTTTGCTTTGCATCGACCAGAGACCTTGACAACGTCAATGAAGGAAGAGAGTGAGAAACTACGAGAATACTTGGCCAAGGAATTCCTTGATTGTAAAGGCGAAGGATTGAACTATCGTGCATCTCTTGTCTTCTCATGGCTCTTCCTTTCTATAGATCGTTGTTGTATTCGTACAGCTTGTACGGTAACTACACCGCAGACTTGAGGCCTCGGGCTCTTCAGGTAAATACACCTATACAGCTGTATACCTGGGAGGCTATCAAGTGAACGCAGAATACTCAGTTTTGCGGTCTAGGCAAGCAATCTTGAGAAATGTTCTCAAGGCACAACCAACGTGCATTTTTTTCACGAAAATAATATTTTACCGTAACATTATATTAATATTAAATTGTTAATATAAATATAATTTAACAATACAATATTAATTATAATTAAAGATCGTTTACGAAATTTATTTTTATATTCATAATGCATTATTGAATAAAAATGTTAATATATTGCGAATATGATTAGAATTTAATATTGGGTGCAGTAAAAACAAATCCATTATCTTCGCATAAAATTGAGGGCAAAAATAATGGATTTCTTTTTACTACACCTAATATTACAATATTGATCATAATTCAAATGTAAGGGAGAAGAACATGTGAGGCCTGTGTGTAAACACCCTTAAAGCGTGTTTACATATAGAAATTATATTCCCATGTGTAAAAATATGAAATATTATATAACAATTCCTATTTCTGAAAATAAACAGTGCCTATTGATTATAATTTTTTTCAATGTATGATAAATTGTCAATATAATTATAACTCGATATTCTCAAGACATGTATTGTTATACAAAAGTATTTTTTTCCCCATTTTTATCGCACGAAAATAATACTCAACAGTTGGATTTGTTTGATTTGGGTTGGTTAGTTGTGTTTGGGTTTGTTTGGTTTGGGTTGGTTGCTTTCGTTTGGGTTTTTTGTTTGTTTGTTTATATGTGTTTGTGTTGTTTGGGTTGGTTTGTTTGCGTTTATTTGTTTTGGGTTGGTTGGTTTTTGTTTGGGTTTGCTTGGTTTGGGTTGGTTGGTTTTGTTTGGGTTTTTTGTTTGTTTGTTTATTTGTGTTTGTGTTGTTTGGGTTGGTTTGTTTGCGTTTATTTGGTTTGGTTTGGTTGGTTTTTGTTTAGGTTTGGGTTGGTTGGTTTTTTTTTAGTTTTTTGTTTGTTTGTTTATTTGTGTTTGTGTTGTTTGGTTTTTGTTTAGGTTCGGGTTTTTTTTGGTTAGTTGGTTCTGTTTGGGTTGGTTGGTTTCATTTGGATTTTTTGGGTTGGTTCGTTTTGTTTGGGTTTGGGTTTGATTTTGGAGTAGTTTGTTTGCGTTTGTATTGCTTGGGCTTGATTTTGGAGTAGTTTGTTTGCGTTTATTTTGTTTGGTTTGGTTGGTTTTTTTTAGATTTGGGTTGGTTGGTTTTGTTTGGGTTTTTTGTTTGTTCGTTTATTTGTGTTTGTGTTGTTTGGTTTTTGTTTAGGTTTGGGTTTTTTTGGTTAGTTGGTTCTGTTTGGGTTGGTTGATTTTTGTTTGGGTTGGTTTATTTTATTTGGATTTTTTGGGTTGGTTCGTTTCGTTTGGGTTTGGGTTTGATTTTGGAGTAGTTTGTTTGCGTTTGTATTGCTTGGGTTTGTATTGTTTGGGTTTGTATTGTTTGGGTTTGTATTGTTTGGGTTTGTATTGTTTGGGTTTGTATTGTTTGGGTTTGATTTTGGAATAGTTTGTTTGGGTTTGTTTTGTTTGGGTTTGTGTTTCGGGCGTTGTACAGTGTGAACCGCGTGAAATTAGCCGGATTAACCGGACGGTTAGCCTCAGCGAACATTTTACAATAAAATGGTATTTATCGGCACATTATTTTTATTCACTATGATTAATTCTTGACATAACTGTAATTCAGTATTGTTCTTTCACTCTAGCTCGTGGCCATGTTATCCTCGAACAAGCGTGATCGAAAATTGTCCATCGGTGTAATCGAAAAAGAGACGTTTATTAGCGATAACAAACATGAGCAACTCGGCCAATAAAAATGACGCTTTGAGCGTCGTATACGAGAATACTTTCACCTCAGCTTGATGCACAGTCGACTACACGTATATATGCTCACACGAAACACGTATACGTACGCTGTACTTGGGAACCCGACCATTTCGTAGCAAATTCACACGGGCACAGTGTATAACGTAGGTGCCGAACGAATAATGCGTGACATCAATTTAATTTCTATGTAATCGTATCACGTAATCGTGACGAAAAGTTTCACTCTCTCTCTAGCAAGTAGTCCCACAATTGCATGTATGAGCGCGTAATCGCAATTGCAGCCAGAATCAATTGACAGCCGGTAGACGGCTATGGCCAAGACCGACGAACTTTACTTTTCTTTTCTCCCTTCTTTTTCATTGAGAAAGCCGACTCGTTGGATTAAAAAAATCTTAGGTCCAATCAAGCGTGTCGAATTTTGTTCAATTCGTAATTATTCGATGTTTGAACATTGAAAAATAATTTAAAAAACTACCCGATAAAATGTACCTGAAATAGAATAAATAATTGCCATCTGCAATTCGTGATCAGCAAATAAATTACTCCGCAGAATTTACTTGAAATTAAATAAATGTTTGCCAAATCCAATTCTTGATTATTAAAAAGAAAACAACCCAGAAAATATACTTAAAATTAAATAAATATTGGCCTTGTGAAATTCTGGATTATAAAAAAAAATACCCGCTCAAATGTACTTGAAGTTAAATAAATGCTTGCCATATTCAGTTCTTGATTATCAAAAAGAAATCAACACGATAGAATGTACTCGAAATTAAATAAATAATTGCCTTGTGAAATTATCGAACATTAAAAAAAATACCCGGTCGAATGTACTTGAAATTAAATAAATATTGGCGACACTAAATTCTTTATTGTTAAAAAGAAAATGACCACATAAAACGTGCTTAAGGCGCTATACCAGTGTGAGACTTTCAAAAAATCGATTCTTTTCGCCTTTTTCTACAGTTTATACTTTCAAGAATATCCTGTGAAAATTCCAAGGCCGTGTATCTCATAATCCCCGAATGGCAGACTTCTAAAGAGCAACCGCTCGTAGGTATAAAATGCCCCAGTTCAATCTTTAAACGCGTTTTTCTCGAAATGAGATTATTCAAATTTGCTGACATTGTAACTCGAAGAGCAGATATCCGATTGACTTGAAATTTGACCTAAGTCCTCTTAAATATATTTACTCTACAATGACGTAGGATATTTTTGATTGGATGAAAATTGACGATTTGGCATTGAAAAAAACGACCATTTTATAGGCAAGAAAACAGACTTTTTTTTCATAACTACGCCATTTTGTTAGATTTTGATATTTTGCAAAAATCCTACGTCATTGTACAGCAAATACCTTCCGGTTAAACGACATTTTTTCCTTTTTCGTTTTCGGCTACTCAATCGTCGGGAATCATGTCAGCAGTGGCAAACTTTTTTTTTTGCTGCCTCCGAAGGCATATGCGCATAAGTCGCTTGGATCTCAATATTTTGCTATGAAAAAATTATGTACTATAGGTCAAATTAAGCCAAATAGATTCTTAATTTTCCGAAACATTTAATTGAGTACTTTTCTTCCAAAAAATTCCCGAAAATCACCCAACTTTTTAGCGTCCACACTGCAACAGCACCTTAAAGTTAAATAAAAAATTTCGTTGCCACCCACAAACGAAGCAACGTTTTCGTGTCTACTATCACGAGGGATTCCACTGAGTCCTGATTGTGTAAAAATAAATATCGATACACTTTAACAAGAGTAAGAGAGAGAGAGAGAGAGAGCATTTCTTATTTATCGTCGGCTGAATCGTGAATCGCATTAATCAAGCTTTTCGTATGCGCAGTGAGAACAAAACTGAGTTCAGGGTTCAAGAACAACAGCGGTCGAGTCGTTTCTTAGCTCTCGTATATCTGCATTGGAAAAAGTGTGTAAAGTCTCCCCTAGGGATAAACGATGATACGTGTCAGTCGAATGTCAATTTCCTTGCGTGCAACCTCGACCAAACGGGTTTGTGCACTTATCAGTTTTTCCCAGTGGCCAATTAAATCCAGCGCCTCTGACGATCGTATTCATCTCTCGCGATCATGGAATTTTCTCACGGCCGCGATGCATAATACATTTATTTTCGCAACGTTAAGTTTGGTGGTGAAACATTTTGTTTGCCATGAATTGTTCACTTCGTTGAGTGAATAAACTATTGGCGAATGGAGCGGATCAGGAGCGACTACAGGGTGTAAACGAATGGAGTGTACACGATTGAATAAAACTAATCGAAATTAACAAATAAATGTAATTCAATGAATAAATTAAGCGATAATAAATTGTAAATGATTGAGTGAAAAATGATCAAGTGATTTTTTCAACGAATTAGGACACTGGACGAAACAATAAAGTGGTCTGATAAATATGAAATCATTTCAATATTCAAATCGCTTCGACGAAGGATCGGAATTATTACCAGACGAGCAATGTCGTTGAGAATCGATATCGTATAATCGAACACAATACTTCTCGTTACATTACGCGGACTCGAAAGTAACGCGAACTGTTGACAAAGTCCTTCTACTTTCAATAATATTCCATCGGAAAAAAAAGTCAGGGCACAGTGGCCCATCCAAATACAATTCAAATATCGAACATGGAACGTTACTTTTGTTTTCACGCTCCCTCGTATACCGATTACTTTCAGCTCACCTCTACTCGCGACGCATGCAAAAATAATTTTTTCGCTCAGCCCAAGTCTCTCTGTACTGTTGAACCTTGCGAATTGTTTTTTAGTTCCAGTCTTTGGCTTCAACCCGAATTATTCACTTTTCGGCGTATCTTTGTGCTTACAAGTATACCGAAATATTTATATCGTCGATCGTGAGGTAAAACAAAAATGAACACTCGGGTATTCGGAGTCTTTATTGCGGAGCACAAAATCACGTACACCGGGAACTTCCTACACTTTGAAAAATGTTTCTCCCTCGAACGGGCACCGTAACACGCTCGCACGACGACCCGTGTACGACTGTAGCCACTACGCAACTAAACGACCACGTGGACGTTCATCGCTGTGTCTCGACACCCACTCGTAAATATGTATTCGTCTATACGTATTCACGTATACACAAGACAATATGTAAGATTCTGATAAACATCCGAGTGTCTCGTCCCAGCTTTCGATAGATTGAGAAAGATTCATTTCACTTCTAGATTTATGGGTGCAATTTTAGTTGCCGATCAACACCCGTCGACTGCTCGTCACCGGAATAATTTTTCGGCCAAATAAATGCTTCAATAATTTTACTCGTTCGTATTTTTCACTCTAATAAATATTTAGTCGCGTATGCCAAATTGGGTTATTGGGAGTTTTGCTCGAATTAACTGGGTAGTTCGCGGACGTTGTAGTACGCTGCGTGGCCGCAGTGTGGCGCATGGCTCCAGGCTTCTCCCGCAAGCCACTTGCACTCCGAGCGAGCGTACGACCGGGTCCGCCAAACTTCACCGCGGACCACAATTTTGCACATCGTCGTTCGTTGTCCCCCAAGTTTATTACGAAAAACGTGGAAATTACACATCTTGCGATACCCGCGTAAGAGAAATATCCTTTCGTACGTACCGAAATCGTAGCAATACAAAATGTTTCTTATAATTTTTCGCCATCGAGGACCACTAGCAACACGGCAACACATCTATCGTGTATGAGGAAATATGGTGAATTTGCTGGTTGCGAATCGAAATACTAGTAAGCCAGAAACCATTTTCTGTTCTGTCGAAGTAACAATATATTTTGATAGAATACGTATTTTATTGAACTGCCTACATCAAGGAATGCTTGGAACAAATAAAAAGATATACTTCGACCAAATAGAGTAGTACACGGAGAGAATTTTTAAGTAATTTTTACTGTGAAATCACAGTAACTCGATGACAAATGTGCAATTCTTCAGGTTTTTAGGAAATAAATTATAAATTTTCATGGAAATGAATCAAAATTTACTTTTGCGTAAGAGAAATTTAAAATATTTTCCAGAATTTTTACTGAAATTAATAGTAAAATTTCATGAAACGTAAAGATTACGACAATAAGTTAAAAAAGTGCTAATATAAATGAAATTTTTCAGTGGAACATTGAGAAATTTGCGTGTTTTCCATAAAAATTTAAAAAAGGAAGCCGAAATTTTCCGTGCGTCCACCGGAATTTTACGTTCTTTATAGTAAAATCAGTTAGGGCTAGGTCGCCTGACCGTACGCGTGAGCTCTGTGTGCGAGCGTGCGTATACGTGAACGCAAGCTGTGAGAGTGCGCTTGTGTATGACGCAGTATGACGAGCGCGAACGACGCCGACCCGCGTTGCTTAGCAACAGCGGTACCGCGCATGCGCATTATAGTACGAAGCATGGGCCAAGAAAGCCTCGTGGTCTCGTGCAGTCTAACGTGTTCTACGCAGTTCTACGCAAGAAAACAAAGAAACGTGAAAAGAAACTTCGATAAAGGACGTGTACAATGGTACGGAAAGATGATATGCTAAAATAAGTAGCAATCAAGAACACAAATGTTCAGAAATACAGTATATAGAGTATTTATTTAATCATAGGGAATTAATTTTTCGCTAGGGATTTTAGAAATTTCAAGTTTGTCCAGGTAATTTTTACTGTAGAAACTTGGAATTTTTGAGGCAGCCCATTGGTAAAATTCTACATGAGAATGTGTCAGAATTTTTACTGAAAGAAATGTAAAAAATTATGCTACTTGCTTAAATTTTTACATGAATGAAAGCAAAATATTAAAAGCTAGTGTCAATTTTTGACTATGTGCACATTTGTCACCGGTTTCAAATTTTTAATGTAATTTTTACGGAGATTTCATCGTAAAAAATACTTAAAAATTCTCTCCGTGTAGGCAATGAAAAAAATGACTTGAATGGATCCTAGTTATTAACTGGCTAGTTCACAGGTGCATTAGTACGCTCTGTGGCCGCAGTGTGGCGCAGGGCTCCGAAGCTTCTCCCGCAAGTCACTTGCACTCCGAGCGAGCGTACGACCGGGTCCGCCAAACAACACCGCGGACCACAATTTTGCACATCGTCGTTCGTTGTCCCCCAAGTTTATTACGAAAATCGTGAAAATTACAAATCTTGCGATTATCGAAATAACAATATATTTTGATAGAATACGTATTTTATTGAATTGTCTGCATCAAGGAATGCTTGGAAAAAATAAGAAGATATATTTCGACCAAATAGAATAGTAGGCAACGAAAAGAATTACTTGACTCGGATAGATCCTAGTTGAATCAAATAAAGTTTTTCAACAGTGTTAGATCGACGATACCACTTGCTCCACCGCTCCAATATTTCTCCAATTACAATCGAGCGATGGCGAAAACGTGGTTTCCATTGCAGAACCGCGAAGTACCGCGAGCTGCCCGTTTCTCGAAGGGCCCCCAAGCTGCACCTTTACACATTCACGTGGACACACGCGAAGGTGTAAAGGTGCAAGCAGCTTAGCTCCGGTCGATCGCAGTGGTGGTCGCCGCTGAACGGGCCCGATCTTCTTCAGCCAATATTTCTTCGTCCTTTGGAACACTCGCGATCCTCCTCTCCTCCACCGCGAGACGAAGCACACCTGATCTAAAAATACGCTGTCCGGGTTGCAGGATGAGAGACCGCGAAAAAAGGAAAGAGTACAATTCGAACGAAAGGGAAGAGGCGAAAGGAACAAAAAAAACGGCGAACCAAAACGACGAGAACTCGTCCAGCAGGCTTAGAATCGAGTCCGAGTAACTCTTGCACCTTCGCAACTTCTGTGTATGCGTATCTTTTAAGGATGTTGAGTCCCAAATCGCAAATGATGATAAAATTCTGAAAATTTGGTATGTTTTTGTATGAAGTATTTCAGAGGTCGTGTAAAAATTTCACGACAATTAGGAAGCTCGTTATTGAACAATTAACATTCACAAATTAAATGTTGTTTTATGGAAACTGATGTAACTTTGCAATAAGTTTTTTTTTTGACCTCTCAATTTTATAATATCTACAATATACTGAAAGTAACGGAAACAAAACGAAGTTTATTGATAAATTTTTTTTTATTTCTTTTAAAAATTGTTCTTAACAAAATGTTAATTTTTTAATAACGAGCTTCCTAATCGTCGTGAAATTTTAACACGACCTCTTAAATACTTCATACAAAAACATACCAAATTTTCCGAATTTTCTTATCATTTTTTATTTCAACCCTTAAGGCGGTTGAAGTAATGATGATAGAATTCTGAAAATTTGGTATGTTTTTACATGAAGTATTCAGAAGGTCGTGTAAAAATTTCATGACGATTAAGAAGCTATTTATTGAACAATTAACATTAACATGTTTCATAGGGACTCAACATCCTTTAAGGGCAGAATTTTAAGAGGAGACTTACCGGAAAAATAAAGCACTTAGTTTCTCAGTCCACTAGGCGGATACTTTACGTTTGTTCTGCTCGTACTTCCAGCGACATTTTTACCATTTTTACCATTTTTACCATCGCTACCATTTTTACCATTTTGGCCACATTCGATAGTTTCATTTTTTAAAGTTCTCTTGGTCTGGTCCAAATGACGATCTTGACGACTGTGCTGAGTATAAAAAACAACGCAATCCCATAATCGTCGATCCGGCAGGTGACGAGCACGGGCTGTGTGCTGCGACAAAAAGTATCCCGAGGAATGAGAGAAAAAGAAATGATCAACTCGTGATGGGATTCTTCGAAAACTTCATCCGTGAAGGAATAAATTTACCAGCGGCGAAAAAAATACGACCGAGACACAATTCGTGGAATCGCCATGTGCAATTTCGTCAGATGTGAAATAAAATTAAAAGAATGCATATACATGGCGTAGAGCGTTTAAGAGGAAGATAAGCTCCTGCTGTTTCGCTCCGGGTGCCCTGTTTCTCGCGGTGATAGACGCCCCGCGAAAGGGCTCGGGTCTCATCCAAAGATGTGAAGAAAAAAAATCGACCGCGACATAAGCCTCCTGTTATTCATTTTTTTCTCCGACTTTTTACCAATGCAGTTCGGATGTTTATATTTATATTTGCATATAAATCAATTTTTTCACGGAGCCTGTTCGTATCGGATGATAAATCTCGGAATTATCTAAAATTCGAAGAAAAAAACAAAATCGTCCGTCACCTCGTGAATCAGCATTACGTACGAACAATTTTGAAAAAGAAAAAAAAACGGCTCTTGCCGATAATGATAGAAGGCTGAAGAAAAATAGTTGAAAAAAAAAACGAGTAAAAAACGACACAATGATAACAGAGAAGATACAGAGGGAGGGCGTTTTCTCGAAACCGATCATTACGGGATCACTGTGACGAACTCGAGGGCCATCGATCACAGATATTTCCTCCGTCTTCTGATACATTTGACCACATGCATTGGAGCGTGCGTCGAAGCATCAGCCAGCCCAGAATCTCTCATACGTAATTAATAATAATTACGGAGGAAACAGAGTCAAAGAGCGTCACTACTTCCGCCTTGCTTTTGATACGTGACCGACTTGGATCTTCTTATCGCGGCAACGAACTTTTTACGAAACTCGCAAATGTGCGATTTTTAGCATCGTTACGAAACGTCAAAAGTGCGCGTCATGTCCACGTGATTTCTCCTTGTTCTCGTAAAAAATGCAATAGCGAGGCTATTTTGATCTTAATTGAATTTTTGTCAAACTCATTCGTGATCATTTCATCGCGTAATTCTCCATTATTATAACATTAAAATCAATATTAATTGCCAACTTAATTCGAGTTTAATCAATTTTTGTTTTTTTTAAATTAAAAATGAGGGGTTCAGTTCCGAAAAGCCCATACCTCTGATTAATTTGGAATTTCGTGTACCCGTGTATTTTGACTCGCTGATTACGAATATCATAGTGAAAATACCCGAAAATTCGATTTTCAACGTCACCACTCACGATAACTGATTTTTTAACAGTTTTTCGGTTTTATTTGAGTAAATATTCATTTTAGAGAAAAATGTTTCCCATAAAAGTTATAGCCTATGAAATTATTGATCTTTTATGTTTTATACAGTGCTTATCTGAAATTATTCCTTTGCGAGAAAAATGGGATAATAGTCTAATAAGTGAAAATTGCTTGGCTCCATTAGTTTCGATATTACCTACTTACGCACTTTACCGCAGGAAGGTTGGAGTTTAATCTTTAAAGTGCATGTTTTATTTGCTTTTTTGTTATTTATTTTTTTTTTGATTTTTTTTTCTTTTATTTTAGTTTATTTTTGTATTATATACTATTTTTGCATTTTTTGGGATTCAGTCAATTTTGAAGTGCATTTTTTTTTGCTTTTTTGTTTTTTATTTATTGTTTTGATTTTTTTCTTTTATTTTAGTTTCTTTTTGTATTATATACTATTTTTGCATTTTTTGTTCGGGTTTGTTTGGGTTTGTTTGGGCTGCTTGGATTTGGTTTGTTTTTGGACTTGCTTGTGCCTTTTATTTAATTTTGTTTTTTTTTTACTTTGGGTTCATTGGGCTTTTTTGTTTAGATTTTTTGTTGGTTTTGTTTCAGTTTAAATTTGTTTTTTTTCTTTGGGTTTGTGTGTGGGCTAATGAACATTATCTATATTCTTGCGGTTACCGGTCCGTTACTATAGATAAGTAGATAATATCGAACCTAATGAAGCTAATTGTAAGCAATTTTCACTTATTGAACCGTTATCCCATTTTTCTCGAAATAGAATGGTTTTAGACAACAATTGTATAGAACATAAAAAATCAATATTATCATAGGCTACAACTTTTTTAAGAAACGTTTTTCGCTAAAACGAATGTTTACTAAAATAAAACAGAAAAATTGTTAAAAAATCAGTTTTCGTGAGTGTTGACCTTGAAAATCAAATTCGCGGGTATTTTCAATACGATATTCGTGATCAGCGAGTCAAAATACATAGGTACACGAAATTCAAAATTAATAAGAGGCTTTTCGGAACTTTATCCATAATAAGAAATTTAAATAATACATTTTTTCAAGTTTAACAATTTGAGTTAATTTTCCATTTTTCCTCAACATCTACGAGTCGTGCCTTATTCTTTCAGCACGAAACGAAAAAACCATCGACGCTTTATCTTTTGACTTCACGTCCTATCAATGTCCTGAAAAAAAATGGCAGCGTATCTACAACCACTCTTTGGAATAATCTTCCTTAGGCAAATATTTACTATCACGGTTTCCGGGAAATGATGTGTCCGGCAATCATTCATACGCAACATTTCGAAGTAGCTGGACCTAGTTTTTACCATCTTTCTGTTACTCGCACATTACGTTGACGTATTGTAGATTGATTTCCCTTATCCCTGGAATTGATTCACAAAAAAATGAATATTTGCGGAAAGTCGTGCTTCGTTATTTCCTGGCGAAGAAATCGGCGCAGGAAACGCATTGGGTACTCTTAAGGGGGAGATACCTTTAGGCGAGGAATAAAATTGCTGATTTTCAGGATTTTTTTTCTTAAGGCCTTAGGTCACAGTAACGGATATAAAATCATGTGCAAATTTAAACATTTTTTTCGTATGAAAAAGTGATTCACTCATAAAATTAATTACACATCTATTTAGTATGAATATCAAGCTGTTAGAGCATTTTTTTTTTCGATGTACAAAAGGCCGACCACTAATATTTTCCTTTGTTGTCATTTATCTTTTCCTTTGTTATCATAGCATTTAGCATCTACAATTTTTGACCTAGAACAAAAAACAAAAATTCTCGTCAATCTACATCAGAATACCTAGAGAAGTACGTACGGAATTTCAAAAATATTGTTTTGTTCAAAAGTTGTAGGTATTTGAACTTAAGAAATGAATTTCCAGTGAAAAATTTCGTTATAAATGCTCATAACCTGCTCATAAAATGAAAAGTTTTCGATTAATCAGAATTTCCATATGTACTTCTCTGCGAAATGCAATTAGGAACATAACTTTCAAATTTAAAGTAAATCGAGTGAAAATTGTTGAAGTTATTTGTCACGTCAACTGGAAAAAAGCTGTTTCGAGAAGTTTCGAGTAGTCGGCCATTTTGGACATCAAAAAAAAAAAATCTAACAGCTTGATATTCATACTAAATAGATGTGTCATTAATTTTATGAGTGAATCACTTTTTCATACGAAAAAAAATTGTTAAATTCGCACATGATTTTATACCCGTTACTTGGCTTAAGGCCTTAAGGAAAATTTTCTTCACTATTTTTGAGACTTAGGCTATGTTTCATTATATATGTACTTTTTATTACTACTTTTAACTGTTACATGGTATTTTTTTTTATTGGTGATGAAAAATGCATGGCGTAGCGTTCTGAACTGCAGTTCCAAAACTGGCGTGACGTATAGCTGAAAAACTAATCGACCGATTCTAATAAAATTTGGTACAAATCTTTCTAACTTTATCGTCTAAAACGTGACCCTGAATGTTTTTGAACATTTAATATAAAAAGGATTTATTTACAGTAAAATGTAGCCATTTGTTGTCGGAAAATTCAATCTTTTTGTTTCAAAGCGTACCATTTCGTCGATTTTCAACATTTTCCACTTTTTCTCGGCCCATAATCTGCATATGAGTGTTAAGGGGTTACACCTAAGTGGAATTTTTGAAAAAATCGATTTTTCGTTTTCGACGGATTCTTATAATATCACCTTTCAAAAATATTCTCTGAAAATGTAAAGTCAGTCCGTTGAAAATTGGGGGAGTTATGAGCGTTTACAGGTAGTCCGGCGAACCTACGTACGATACCTGACCTAAAACTTTAAACACGTTTTTCTCGGAATTACTTTTTCAAAATCGGTGACCAAAATATCTTAAAAATAACTAAACCGATCTGCTTCAAATTTCACAGACATTTTTTGTATGTCAAAAGACAGTCCTTGATCGAAGGATTTTTTTTTCAATCCATACTTTTTTTATATCAAGGAAAATAGTGTTTTTTTCACCGAAATTTCGACGATCACTTTCGAGCGGCGAGCATTTTTTCAAAAATCATTATTTTATTGAATCCTTCGATTAAAGAATAGATAATATCGTACAAAAACTAAATTCATTTGGTTTTTTTATTTCAGGTGATTCGTTCCCGAGCAGGCGTGGTCACCGCGAAGGACCTCTTTTGCACCTTTTGTTTCATACCTCGGCCATTTTTCACGATTAATTTTCAAAAATACGATGTAACAGCCAAAAGTCGTAATGAAACATAACCTAAGCAAAATTGGTGAAGAAGTCTTTCCTTTAAAAAAAAACATGAAAATCAGCAACCTTTTCCTCGCCTAAGGTATCCCCCCCCCCCTTTAGACAAAGTAGTAGCTGCCCCACGTGACATGTCAGAGCTAACATTTTAGATAAGAGATTTCTCAGGGATTAATAATATTTAGGGCAAAGAAAGATCGTCAAGCTCTGCGTCAGTCCCTATGGAGCCTGATGCCTCGTTTTCTGCCGAAAAACTAAGCTGTTCTGTGAGAAAACGTCGTTCGACGATTTGTGAGGTTATGTTGCCCTCAAGGGAGGATACCACTGTAAAATTTTCGAAAAATCTTTTTTTCTAACTCTTTGAAAAAATCCTTTAAACCTTCGTGAATATGATGCATATTTGTTTACAGCTGAAAAGCCAGTTCTAAACGAGTTTTCAGAAAATAGTTCTATTTTCTACCAATAGATGGCACTAGATTACGGAAAAAAATGTCATCAGCTGTAGCGTCTATGAAACCGTCGACTTCAAACACGTTTTTCTCAATACCATGTTTTCAAGGCGTTTTTAAGTTTCTTAGATTGCTTCAACAGTCAAGTACGAGCGCTTTTTCGATTAATTGAAAATTGTAAAAAATATATCACCTTTTATATGAAAATTATAGTCGAAAAAAAAACGAACTTTTTTTTCAAACACGTTATTCCTGTCTTTTAAAAAAATTCCAAAGAAAACGGTCGAAGATGGGCAGTTACAGTGTTGCCCGCCCTCAAAGTAACAACAAAGTGGATACTTTTCCCGAAACGTGAAGCCTTTCGGATAAAAACGCGTGACGGAACTTTTACCGACTGAGTATATGTTACCTTGCCATAAGCGGACGCCCCAGCCTACCGATCATAAATTACCGACTGACGGTAAGTTACCGGCAACCTCCAGATATATTTCCAAGAATATAACGAGACTCCACTTGCTGGCAGATGATAAATTATCGACACGATTTTCGAATTCTTTTTTTTATCGTCGATCATACGAAAAATGCAAATTTCACATTAAATCCTAGCGTGACGGAAAATTCGTCTCATTGCGTCGTACGAATGACGGCCTAAATGCAGCTAATCGAGAATGCACGCAATTATTTCATCGAAACACTTTTCGAATTCGAAAATTTAATTTTGCCGGACGTGCTCGCCAGCTTCCATTTGTTTTATGGGCTATTAGTGACATTTGCTTACGGCAAAGGAGAGGCGACGATGCACACGGTATATTCCGAGTGGCGTTTCCTCGGCTTGCATACCCCTATTGGACAATAAAATTAAAAAATAAAACATATACGTGGCTTTGAGACGGGCGGATGTGGACGGGCGCGAATTGCACGTCAGTTTATGGCGAACCTTGTCTGAGTACACACCATATTTCACACCGATCAGTATCACTCCGCAATAACGAACTTTTCCAGCGAATCATTTCTATCGTTCATCATTGATGTGATTTATTTTTTATACATTTTTTTTCTCTCCTCGCTATCTGTAAAAACAATTTTATATATTTTTTTCTTCGTACTCGCTACCCTGGACAACAAAAACAACAGTTGTCAATATTGTTGAGTTTTGGTAATCAAGAAAATAAAAAAAAAAATCTTTCCAATCTATAAGTCAACAGTCCAGGTAATCACAACGGTCGTGACGAGTGTCGATTGATTTTTCAAACACCGGAAGAAAAAACATCCACCGCGCGGTGCTTATTGACGATTTTGTTCGTTTGTGCACTTGTGACTGTTAATAATACGAAGTTATGGCTTGTCCGGTAGGAAACAGACTGTGAGTACATTCAAAAGAAAACACTCTTTTACCGAATAAATTTGATTTTACTTTTCGACCGAAACACTGATCGCAAGTGCCAATTGAATTAGGAGATTTTCATGCGGAATCACAATACGTGTAATATTATTCCGAGAAAAAAAAACATCCAAGGCGGGCCCGAGTTGCGAATATCGTTTTGTTTTTTGAAACATTCAAGGATATTTAAGGAATTTCGGAACAATTGACGAAATGTTACCATTTGTTTAAAATATATACTCAAAATATATACTGAAAATGCACCCGGCAAATTTGAATATGTTCAAATATATAATAAAAATATATACTGAAAATGTATACTGAAAATGCACCTGCCAAATTTGAATCAAATGGTAACATCTCGTCAATGGTCCCGAAACTCCTGAAGGGGGGGAATAACATTATGATTTTTTTTAAAGAACTTTTTTTTCGAAAGGATAGGTTTGTCAACAATTTTTTGGAATCAGGGTATGTTTCATTACAGCCTTTACCTGTTACGTGATATTATTTTTTATTAATTTTTAAAAATGGCGGAGAACTG
The DNA here is from genome assembly GCA_951751655.1 of Ophion costatus. Classification (NCBI taxonomy): domain Eukaryota; kingdom Metazoa; phylum Arthropoda; class Insecta; order Hymenoptera; family Ichneumonidae; genus Ophion; species Ophion costatus. The sequence goes on along the minus strand of OX632359.1, from coordinate 42,163,792 downwards.
ACACGGCTTTATAAATGAGTTGCGACGGATGGTGTCAGACGGTGTGACACTTCGCGTCGGTGGGATCAATCTGAAGAAAACCACTGAAGATTTTTGTTACATCAAGACTCATATGCAAAATATGAACCAAGAAAAAGTGAGAAATGTTGAAAATCGATTAAACGAAACGCTTTGAAACAAAAACATTGAATTTTCCGAAAAAAAAGCTAGATTTTGCAATAAAAAAATACTTTTTATTTCAAATGATAAAAAACATTTAGCGTCATGTTTTAGACAGTAAGGTTAGAAAGATTTATACCAAATTGCATCAGAATCGATTGGTTTTTCAGCTATACGTCACGCCTGGTTTGAAAATGCAGTTTTGAAGACCGCGCCATACTTCCATCATATTAAAAGATTAATAAATTAATTAAAAATACCATGTAACAGCCAAAAGTAGTTTAAAACGCACCCTAAGTCTAAAAAATGGTGACGAAATATTTCCTTAAAAAACAAATGTATGAAAATCAGCAAATTTTTTCCTTGACTAAAGGTATATTCCCCCTTAAACGGAGATAAATATTCAAATTCCGTAAACGTGACATTTCATAGAAATATTACTTTTGATCTTAGGAAAAAAACCTAATAAAAATCATCGCCCAAACAAACCCAAACAAACCTGAACAATAAATCCTAATAAAAATCATTACCCATACAAACCTCAACAAAAAATCCTAATAAAAAATCATGGTCAGTAAAATTGATTTTTACGTTTATCATAGATTGCATAAAAATTAAAATACCATCTAACAGCCAAAAGTAGTAACGGAGAATACCCTAACAACATCACTTTGGTGTCCTCCTCCGATTTTGTTGAAACTCTTTTATGTGGAAGAGTATCAAAAACTAAGAGACACGTATTTTTTTTATCAGCGGAAAAACGGTTCTAAGAAGTGAAACGCGCCCTCAAAAATGGGGATGTTTTTTCGTTTTTCGTCGATAACGTTTTAACGGTACGAGATATAAAAAAAATTCAAATTGCAACAGTGTTTATTTTTTCGTGTACTATACTTAGGGGATGAGAACGCTAACGTTATCGACGAAAAACGAAAAGCACCCCTATTTTCGTGGTTGCGTTACCCCCTTAAAAACGTTTTTCCGCCGATAAAAAAAAGTACGTGTCTCTTAGTTTTTGATACTCTTCCACATAAAAAAATGTCAACGAAATCGGTGGAGGACACCAAAGTGATGTTCCGTGTAAATCGTAAAAATGGCGCAAAAGGTCCGTCTTTAAAAAAAAATTGTGAAAATCAGTACATTCTTTCCTCGGCTAAAGGTATATCCCTTGAACGGAGATGAATACTCAAATTCCGTAATCGTGACATTTCGTAAAAATATTACTTTTGATCTTACGAAAAAAAACATAATGAAAAATCATCACCTAAACAAACCCAAACAAACCAGAACAAAAAATCCATTAAAAAATCATCGCCGAAACAAACCTGAACAAAAAATCCCAATAAAAAATCATCACCCAAAGAGACCTGAACAAAAAATTCCAATGAAAAATCATGCCCGGTAAAAATGATTTACACGGTTATCATAGTATCATCATCTGCACGCAAAACGTCAAAAATCAGAAACAATGATTTTCCGGGTGTTGTACTTTCGTGCGATAGCTGATTATTCTATTATTTTGAAGCAATCAGGTTACTATTTATATCTCGATGTATCTGCGAATTGAGCAACAACATATTATGTCCTACGGGCATTTGCATCCCCAACTAAAAGTGCAATCATCGTGATGCACCGCTTCTCGTATTCGCAAAGTTCAAAAACGATAATCTCTCGACCCGGGCATGCAAGTTTGCGCAACACATTGGGCAAGACGTTTTCCATGTATGCACTTAATTCGACAGGTCAAGGGCAAGTGATAAGGATTAATCGAGCCGCGATTAAGCAACTTCGATTTAAACGACTCTTCTCACTGCGCGGGGCGGATCGCACAGCTGATTGGCTCAATCCTCTGTTTGATTGGAAAAACGCTTTTGCCCATTTCGGGGCAACATATTTTTTTTATTCTTTATTTTTTTAATGTCCTCTCGACAGTGCTGATGCTGCACAGGACGGTGATCAGCTGACCGAAGGGCCAGGGGTTGGACTTTTGTACAGTGACTATCTGAAACTCGACAAACTTCTCTCAGCTCAAACATTGCTCAGCGCCGAATACGACAAGGAAGTTCACGATGAACATCTCTTCATTATCACCCACCAAGGTGTATATCAAAATTATTTTTATTATGGATTATTGGTATTTGTCGTTATTGGTGATACAAGTCACGCTACTAATAATGTATAAATATTTACCATTGGCCTTTAATCATTATTTTTATTCCTTTTTATTATTTTATCTTCTCCGCGGAATGTCGACATTTCAGGAAAAGTATTTTTATTTTTATTTTCACCGCATAAAGTAGACTTTTCAGGCGAACGATTTTTTAATCATTTTTTTCCCCAAAGTATAGACCTTCCAGGCAAACTATTTTTATTTTCATTTTTTCCGCATGAAGTAGACTTTTCAGGCGAACGATTTTTATTTTTTCCACTAAATATAGACCTTCCAGACAAACTATTTTTATTTTTATTGTTTTTCGCATGAAGTAGACTTTCCAGGCGGACGAATTTTTTTAATTCATTGTTTCCGCAAAATATAGACCTTTCAGGCCGACTATTTTTATTTTTTTGTTTTTTTTTCGCTAAATATAGACTTTCCAGGCAAACTTTTCTGATTTTTTCCACATCAAGTAGATTTTCCAGACGGACGATTTTTTTTATTTAATTTTTTCCGCTAAACATAGACCTTCCAGGCAAACTATTTTGATTTTTTTGTTTTTTTTTTTTGCGAATTATAGACCTTCCAGGCGAACTGTTTTGATTTTCATTTTGATGATTTTTACTTTTTCCGCAAAATATAGACTTGTCAGGCGGACTATTTTTATTTTTTTATTTTTTCTACACGAAGTAGACTTTCCAGGCGAACGACTTTTTAAAATTTATTTTTTCCGCAATATATAGACCTTTGAAGCAAACTATTTTTATTTTTTTATTTTCTCCCCAAATTATAGACCTTCCAGGCGAACTGTTTGGATTTTCATTTTGATGATTTTTACTTTTTCCGCAAAATATAAACTTTCCAAGCGAACTATTTTTATTTTTTTTATTTTCTCCACATGAAGTAGACTTTCCAAGCGAACGATTTGTTTAATTCATATTTTCCACTAAATATAGACCTTTCAGGCAAACTATTTTGACGTTTCCTTTTTTTCCGCAAATTATAGACCTCCCAGGCGAACTGTTTTGATTTTAATTTTTTTGTTTTTCCCGACGAACGATTTTTATTTCTCTTCATATGAAATAAATGCTTAAACATTCGACAAAAATACTTTCCAAAAGCCTACGAGCTGTGGTTCAAGCAAATCATATTCGAGCTCGACTCGGTGCGCCGTTTGTTCGACACCGAAGTGGAGGATTTCACGAGATCGGATTCCTCCGACGGGGGTTCCACGTCTTCGAAAAATATGGGAGGCTGTCCACGTCTCGACGAGTCAAGGACCTTCGAGATCCTCAAGAGACTCAATCGCATCGTTCTCATCATAAAAGTAAGTTCCATTGCGAAAAACTCTCGCGGCCACTAACCGCGATAAATAATTCGAGAAAAAGTCTCCGGAGATAACCCCTTCGGAAAGTCCGATAGCCCAATGTGTTTTCTCCAACCACGAGCGAATAATTTTCGACCCAGATTACGAAGCCCCAGCTGCATGTCCCGATATCGTAGCTGCACATTTTTGGCAAGAACAACGGGTTATCCGAAATTGATTTTTGGTGGGTCAGCATGGGGAAAAATCAAACGACCCGAAACAGCCCCCTGTGACAACCCACGAATCCTTTCGTATAAACGTCAAGACCTTTGACTGTGCATGACAATGACAGTGATCGAACGTCGAAGGGTTGAACGAACTTCCGCTTTCGTAGCAAGCCCATTAGAAGCGAGAAAGGGAGAAACTCCGAAGAGAGAGAGAGAGAATGAGAGAGAATGACAGAGGGTGAAAGAAAGTCGAAGGAGGAGAGCGACGAAGACACTTAAGGGGGATGATACCTTGAGACGAGGAAAAAGTTGCTAATTGTTTTTAGAAGGAATGATTTCTTCACCATTTGTGACACTTAGGGTATGTTTTATTACTACCCTTAGCTGTTACATGGTAATTTTTTTATTTTCTATTAACCTTTGAAAATGGCGGACGTATAACGCGATCTTCGAAACGGGTCAGACGGCGTGACACGCAGCGTCGGTGGGATTAATCTGAAAAAAAATGGAAAAAAAATCTGAAAAAAAAGGTGATAAAACGCTGAGACTCGAAATAGAATTCCAAATAAAAATTCTAAATAGAATTCGATGGTGGATACATAGAATAAAATTAATCATTTGTTTCAAGACTGCTTTTTTATTTTGTTTTTGGTAATAAAACGCTTTTTTTATGTTTTTGGTAATGAAATTTTGGTAAAATTTTTGGCAATAAGACTTTCTTACCAACCTTAATAAAGCATATCCGAAGTCTGAAAAATGGTGAGGCAATCTTTCCTTGAAAAAAAAAAACACGAAAATCGACAAATATTTTCCTCGCCTAAAGTTATTCTCCCCCCTTAAAAGATCGACACGCGGAAGCGGAGAAAGCAGCGAGAGTAGAGGAGAACGAAGAAAAGAGGAACAAATTGACAGACGGAGGGTGAAGAATAACGAGAAAATAAAAGGGTGAAAAGTGACACGGCTAGAAAGGAGGGGAGAGAGGCCTAGACAGAAATCCTCTATATGAATCTCGTCGGCGCGACGGTGTACCGAGTTTATACGCGGGTAGGCGGGGTCTGGATCTCGTCTCTTACCATCGACGAGGGTGTTGCGTTACAGTTGAGGTCGTAATTCGATTAGTTTCAACTCCGGTTTCTTCTAAACCATCTCCTGCGCCAGAGAAAAAATCGTGCTCGGCGTTTTGCATCTCTGAGAGCTCCGGTATTTTGATTGATTATCTATGGATCGTGAATTTCCATTCGGATCGCCTACTCCTAAGGAGGGTCAATCCCTTCGGAGTAACAAAGTGTATCACCGAAACCTCGATTTCGCCTAGATACACAAATATTTCATGTTATTATGAATATTTCATATTATTATGAGTATTTCATATTATTATAAATATTTCATATTAGAATAAATAGTTCATATTATTATGAGCATTTCATATTATTATGAGTATTTCGTATTATTATAAATATTTCATATTAGAATAAATAGTTCATATTATTATGAGCATTTCATATTATTATGAGTATTTCATATTATTATAAATATTTCATATTAGAATAAACAGTTCATATTATTATAAGCATTTCATATTATTATGAGTATTTCATATTATTATAAATGTTTCATATTATGATAAGTATTTCATATTATTATAAATATTTCATATTATTATAAGTATTTCATATTATTATGAGTATTTCATATTATTATAAATATTTCATATTATTATAAATGTTTCATATTATGATAAGTATTTCATATTATTATGAGTATTTCATATTATTATAAATATTTCATATTATTATAAGTATTTCATATTATTATGAGTATTTTATATTATTATAAATATTTCATATTATTATAAATGTTTCATATTATGATAAGTATTTCGTATTATTATAAGAATTACATATTTTTATGAATATTTCATATACTCATGAAGAATTATGAGTATTTCATATATTCATGAAGAATTATGAGTATTTTATATATTCATGAACCCATAAGGATTTTATATTGTGAATATTTTATATTATTTTTAATATTTGAGGAGCTGGCGAACAAAACCGGACTTGCCCAAAATAAAAATCAGCAAACGATAGTTAGTGTTTATATTAAACTACGACAGAGCCCTCATATATTGAAGCTTAAAAATTCTACCTCATCTCTAATTAGTTATTTTGATTTTGTTCGCCAGCTTCTCATTTCATACTATTGTCAGTATTGAAATACTGACTGAAGTATTGAAATACTGACAATAGTATGAAATGAGGAGCTGGCGAACAAAATCAAAATAACTAATTAGAGATGAGGTAGAATTTTTAAGCTTCAATATATGAGGGCTCTGTCGTAGTTTAATATAAACACTAACTATCGTTTGCTGATTTTTATTTTGGGCAAGTCCGGTTTTGTTCGCCAGCTCCTCAAATATTAAAAATAATATAAAATATTCACAATATAAAATCCTTATGGGTTCATGAATATATAAAATACTCATAATTCTTCATGAATATATGAAATACTCATAATTCTTCATGAGTATATGAAATATTCATAATAATATGTAATTCTTATAATAATACGAAATACTTATCATAATATGAAACATTTATAATAATATGAAATATTTATAATAATACAAAATACTCATAATAATATGAAATACTTATAATAATATGAAATATTTATAATAATATGAAATACTCATAATAATATGAAATACTTATCATAATATGAAACATTTATAATAATATGAAATATTTATAATAATATGAAATACTCATAATAATATGAAATACTTATAATAATATGAAATATTTATAATAATATGAAATACTTATCATAATATGAAACATTTATAACTGAAACTGAAAACTAAGATGAAATGTGAACATTTCATCTTAGTTTTCAGTTATTTCATATTATTTTAAATATAGTAGCATAGTTCTTTGCTTCCTGGTATTTGCGGAATTTTGCACAGAGGGGGAAACTCTGTACATTGATACCTTCTCACACATTTCTTTCTTCTCTTGTTAACATTTGTTTTTCATCCTTTTTCCCGTTATCCTTCCTTTCTTACCATGCATTCGAAGGCTCCTACATACTCGCACAACTCTTTGATCGGTGTCCCTTCCATCTCTTTATTAATTTTTCGTTTTCGTGCCTCCCCCTTGTGGCCTCTTCGCCACTTTTCCGCCATTTTTGTACTCCCTACAATACGTTGTATTCTCAATTTTGTTCGAGTCTTGTTGCAGACTGCTAAATGTATAAAATAATATTTCATTTTTCACAAATACATTATACTTTTATGAACAAGTATTTTTTAAATCGAATTAAAAAATTCTGTGGTGGATGGTGGAATTTTTTTGTCAGGCATCGTCTGACCAATAAAAAAAAACTTGTAAAGAAGCGTAATAGTTAAAGTGTAGCATAGGGAAGAAAATTTAATTTCTTTTGTAGAAATGACAGCTTTTTGCCAGAAGAACTCTGATTTTCACCAAAGTTTCGAGTTTTTCAAATTGATAAAAAATGAACGCGGCATGCAATCAAAAAATAAATATTATAAATAATATGTTGTATACATTTGATCAAAACCGGTTGAGAAGATCGCGAGATATTTTGTCCACCAGTTTAAAGAAAGTAGTTTCAAGAAAAGCGCAATAGAAAAAGAAAAGTACCGCGTCAGCGTTGTAAAATAAAATATTTCCTTATATTACCGTCAATCCGCGATTCCTGAACCACCGCACGCTTTACACTTTACCACTTCACTGATGGCAGAAAAAAAACGGTTATAAAATTGGGTAATTATATAGTTTAGTGACGTTTCCTGAAAATGGCCTCGGATTGTTTTTTTCGTGATTTATCGCTTTTTGTGGTGTAAATAATGATGTTATGTTGGGGGGAGACGCTTTTTTAGGTTCCAGATTTTTTTACGAAAAAAAAAAATACGTTTGAAAAAATATTACTTTCTTTTTAGCAATATTATTAAAATTTTTACTTTTTTTAGCAATTATTAACTAAAATTGAATTAGTCCGTACCCAAAAGATGCGTTAACTTCAGAATCAACGCTTTCGCCGTCCTTAAATGTTTTTGCTGATGTGCTTTGACTTACTTGCTGATGTGCTTTGACTTGCTTGCTGATGTTCTTTGACAAAGTGCCAAAATACCGTATAAATGTGACCGCATTGTGCACATGTCTGTGTGCATTTTCCTACTGTTGCTCAAATTTTTTGTTCAAGTTTATTATAATGTTGCTAAAGTTGATTGTAATGTTGCTCAAGTTGGTTTTGATTCCAACGACAATTATAAGACTGATCAAGTGCCTATAATAGTGCCCTAGGTACTTGATATTTTTATGTAAAATGTTTCCTTAATAAAGATGACAATTTGATTGGAAAAGAGTCGTTGCCTCATTTAACGACCTGTATAATTCATAAAATATTAAAAAATGTTATCCAAGTGATGTCAAAGTAACTCTTAATCTTTGACATAAGTTGCATCGCAATGCCTTACCAAAGAAAACCCACAGTCGAAGTTACTTTGACACTTTTTTTAAATATAAAATTGCAGTTGGGTGCTGAGGCTTGACTATATTATAAATTTGATAGCCAAAGGACGCATTGTTCCATTGGAGCAAAGAAAGTTCGAATTTAGGATGTTAAAAAGAGTTACGTACAAAAAAACTTCCAAAACCTGTTTAAAGTAACCCCATTTTACAGTACTGGTGCCTAGTTTCCTCATTCTCCATTGAATGGCGATTCAACGGGTGGTGTCTTGTCTCCGTGCTCCATTGAGGACCTCCAACTGCTTCTCTCTTCCCTTTTCTATCGAGACTTACTTTTTCGTCAGTTTTACAACAGTTTTCAATTTTTCAACTTATTTTCTTTGCCGTAATACGCGTAGAGAATTGTACTCTACTGCGTTACAAAGCAAACTGCTTCCACAATGTTGAATGTTCAGAGAGTCTAAACGAGTTCCAACTTTGTGTACCCTGACTGTGTATATTCAACAATACCGTTTGTCCGGAGATGCGGGCCTACTCCCTGACACGCTTACTTCGAATTGCTATAAGTCTCGTAATAATTGGAATTTTGACATGTTTTAACGCTCAAAAAATTCTTAAAAGTATAAATTATGAATTTAGCCAAAAAAATCGTTTGTTTTTCTTGTCGAGGTGGTTTAACCTCTAAAACTTCGCTTTATGGCATTTACGGGAGGTACGGGGAAACTGTGGAAAACCCGTATCGGTGTAGACGAGCCCATTCTCTTCTGATTCCCTGATGACTTTATCTCAAGTATGTACATCTTAGGTATCAAAAGTAGTGGCCTTCTGCTGATTAGTGCCAGTCAGTGCACGGCCGAGCGGTCACCGCTCCGAGTATCGGTCGTGCACAACGCTGCTTAACTTAAAGTATCGCCAAGGCTGAATCCCGTCCGCTCATCCAAAATATTTCATATCATTTTCAACATGTCCTATTGTCATTAACATTTCATATTATTTCAAAGATTTTATATTATTTGGAATATTTCATATTATTGTAAAGATTTCATATTATTTTCAAGATTTCATATTATTTTAACGATTTCATACTATTCTAAAGATTTCATATTATTTTAACGATTTCATATTGTTCTAAAGATTTCATATTATTTTCAACATTTCATATTATTATTGATATTTCATATTATTTTAAAGATTTCATATTATTTTAAAGGTTTTATATTATTTTGAAGATTTCATAGTATTTTAAGGATTTCATATTATTCTAAAGATTTCATATTATTGTAAAGGTTTTATAGTAGTAGTAGTTCATTTGTTTCCGGGTATGCCCTCGCGGGCTTCTTACATTTCCTCCTTTCTTTTCTTCCCAACAGTTTTCCTTACTCCTACGCTTCAACGCTATAATCATCCTTTTGCCACTTGTCCATCCACACTTACATACTGAATATTCCTTTTTGCTTACTTGCCTATTTAGTTATATATTTACATATTTATAAAGCTTCCATGCTAATATCCTTATCTAATATCCTTCTATACCTTTGTTCCTCTATCCTCTTTCTTCTTTGCCATCTTTTCAAATTGCCTAGCCACCTCGCACAACTCTTCCACTATCTCCCTTCCCTCTAGGGCCTTCCTCCAACCTCCATTTTTAAAGGTTTTATATTATTTTGAAGATTTCATAGTATTTTAAGGATTTCATATTATTCTAAAGATTTCATATTATTTTCAAGATTTCATATTATTTTAACGATTTCATATTATTCTAAAGATTTCATATTATTCTAAAGATTTCATATTATTATAAATATTTCGTATTATTATAAATATTTCGTATTATTTTCAGCATTTCATATTATTACTGACATTTCATATTATTCTCAAGATTTCATATTATTTTGAAGATTTCATACTATTTTAAAGATTTCATAGTATTTTAGAGATTTCAAATTATTCTAAAGATTTCATATTATTCTAAAGATTTCATATTATTTTACAGATTTCATATTATTATAAATATTTCATATATTTTTTCAATATTTCCGATTATTTTTAATATTTCGTGTTCGCATACATTTGGATGTTTTTCCCCCGTGCCGCTCTCGTTTTTTGCCGCGATAACTCGTTTTTTTTTCAGAAACATCGAACGCATATAATCTGGGTCTTGCCGAGAAAAATTGCATTCCAGCGTATAACTGTTACACGCGATAGAAATTCGTGCAAGGAGACGATGGACATGTAAATTGATATCGCCGCATGACATACGATACAATTCGGCCGGTCTGGCCGCAATGACACACGCAACGTACGAGCTACGCACGGGTCTTACGCACCCGTAAGTTGGGTGAACTCTCATTGACACCCTTGCGATACCGCAAACGCAATAGCAATGAATCCAGGTGTGGTTATCGCGACGAGCGCGGCAACGTTCCGAGACCTCAAACTTTTCGTCTTTTGTACTTGAGCCGAAGTATCGATTTCGAAAAAAAGAAAAATTCGCATATATCGTATCCACCGCAAGGATATTAAAATACGAGAACTATTATCGCAGTGTTAAGGAAGCTTTCCAGTGTGACAGCCCGAAAAATCGCTGTTTTTCGCGATTTTTTTTTTAAAGAAAAAATAATCTAATCGGTCTGGTTTTTTTTTGTATATTAATTGGGCATTGAAGAATACAAAACAATTTTTTAAAGATCGATTTATTTATTAATTAATATCTATAAAAATGATGAAACAATTGTTGCAGAAAATGCACTTGGATGTGGTGTCCACGTTGGGGGTCACAATTTTGATCTGAAACAAAAAACACAAAAAGATTATTGATCGGTATATAATTGGCTTTCGTGCTATGGAGGCTTTTTTTTTTTTTTTTGCAAAAACGGCGCCGGTTTGAACAAAAAGTATCGATTTTAGCATTTTTTTTGGCAGTTTTTTTTACAAAAAAATAGGAAGATGTCAAAAAAAAAAAAAAGCTTCCATAGCACGATAAACAATGACGTTAAGAATATTGTGTAAAAAATTCAACTCGATAGCATTAAAAATCTGCCCTCCAAGTTGGACACCGTTTTGAAAAATGCTGTTTCGAGAAAAACGCGTTCAAAGTTTCGCTGTAGCAGTAGCGCTCCGTTGCCTTCTTCCAAGAAATGCTGTACAGTAACCGAAATAATCTGAATTTCGGCATGAAAATTTCAGGGAATATTCGGAAGAGTGTATACTATTCGATAAAGCAAAAAAAAAATCGATTTTTTGAAAATTTCACACTGGAAAGCTCCCTTAAGGATGTTGAGTCCCTATGAAACATGTTAATGTTAATTGTTCAATAAACAGCTTCTTAATCGTCATGAGATTTTTACACGACCTCCTGAATACTTCATGTAAAAACATAACAAATTTTCATAATTCTATCGTCATTACTTCAACCTCCTTAAGGGTTGATAAAAAATGATAAGAAAATTCGGAAAATTTGGTATGTTTTTGTATGAAGTATTTAAGAGGTCGTGTTAAAATTTCACGATGATTAGGAACCTCGTTATTAAAAAATTAACATTTTATTAAGAACAATTTTTAAAAGAAATTAAAAAAAATGTATCAATAAACTTCGTTTTGTTTCCGTTGCTTTCAGTATATTGTAGATTCAGCACAATTGTATCCAGTTGCTTCCTCGAGCTCCCGAATGGCCTATCGATTGGCATTCACTTTTCCTTTCATAAAAGCCCAAATAAGTCCAATGGCGTCAAATCGCACGATCTTGGTGGCCAATTGCCATAACTGCATTGTTTCGCCCGCAGTGTGGCAGGCTACAAAATCTTCCCCATTTTTGTAATGAATTTCTACAATTTCTGTGCGTCGCTCGATCGTGTGATTCTCCACGACTAAACCTCAATCCTTCCCGATGCCGGGTGTCGAAGTTTAGTACTCTATGTTCGCCACGAATAAAGTGGCGCGCGATTCAAAATGTCAGGCCATTTTGGGACACGCTAATCCGTGTTTATCCCTCTCTGGAAGCCCAATGATGACGATAAAGGGTCGGAATGATGAATTTTTATTTACTAACACATTGGTTGGAACGAATTTATTTGTTCCCAGCATGTTGTACAGATATTTGTGGTTACAATGTAACTTTTCCGGAAGATCAATTTCTTTCAGTCATCAATTGAATCAGCGAGACCGAAACGATGCAATTTTCTCTTCGACAGCTCTTGGTCGATCAGGTGGACATCCTCGAGACTATGACACCCCTGGATTTCATGGCGTTCAGGGACTACCTCTGTCCGGCGTCGGGTTTTCAATCGTTGCAATTTCGCTTGTTGGAAAATAAGCTTGGGGTTAAGCAGGAGCATCGCGTGCGATACAATCAGTGTTACACGAAGGTGTTTGGTCGGGATCCGAAAGCGATGGAGGCGATAAGACGTTCGGAGGACGAACCCAGCCTGAGTTGTCTCGTGCAGGCATGGCTCGCCAGGACTCCGGGCCTCGAGGAGAACACTTTCGACTTCTGGGGAAAGTACCAAAGATCGGTGGAAATAATGCTTGCCGAACAAGAAGAAACGTCAATGGTGAGTCCTTCAGCGTGTTCGCGCTCCAAACTGGCCGTCACAGCCAATCGGACCGAACAAGTGAAAGCGAAAAACTGGATGATGTCAATTGCAGAAAGCACCGAAGGAGCAAGTGCGAAAATACATGAAGGCCAATGTGGATTCCCGGCGTGCGGTCTTCGAAACGATATTCAACGAGTCACATCACAAGGCACTGGTTGCGAGGGGCGAACGAAGATTCAGCCACGCAGCCCTACAAGGCGCGGTTATGATCACCCTCTACCGTGACGAGCCAAGGTTCAGTCAACCCCATCAGATTCTCACGGCCCTCATGGATATCGACTCGCTCATCACCAAATGGAGGTGTAAGAAACATTGTGACCCACAAGGAACATCAACTGAGTATCTGCCTTCGATTTTGTTGAAACTCATATCTATAAATTAGACTAGCCCAAAAAAAACTTCCCAATTCGGGCTCTGACCCCTTGAAATATTACTCGATAACGAAAGAAAGAATCGCGTGAAAGGAGCAGCCTGTAGGTTAATTCTAACAGGTGACTCGTGAGGTGTTTCATTCTCCATTTGATTTACTCGTGATAAATTAACGTTTTCTTTTCCAATGCAATGTTCAATGTTCTATAAATACAATCGATGAGTTGTCTGGACCAATCGGTATGTTTATTATCTATGATAAACGGATTTATAACCCCAGATTAAAAGCTTTGTAATCATGCATTCTTTCTTTTCAATCTTGATCAACAAGTTTCGAAGAGTGTCAAGAAACGATGCATGATTACAAAGGCTTAAATTGGAGGTTATAAATCCATCTACTATATATAATAATCCCACTGATTGGTCCAGACCACTCATTGATTGTATCTATCGAAAATGATTTGCATTGAGAACCGGTGCGTTGGTCCAGTGGTTAGCGTGCTGGCCAGCGGACCGGGAGGTCGCGGGTTCGAAACCCACCCGCGTACTTTTGTCGTGAAATATTTTTATTCGACATTTTTCGGCGAAAGACGACTAGTTCCGTGACTGGGAAGCGAACTTTGGTGACCGGCTGTATCGGTATAGGTTTTCCGCAGTTTCCCTATACCCATGGCAGGTATGTCATGGTGAATACGATACAGAGCGGGAAGTCGGCTGCGGCCGCAAGGTGGGGGAAGGAGGTAAGAGGAGAGATGGGAAAGGGTGGGGATATGCGGAGGGAGGTAAGAACGAAGTTGAGGCAGATTTGGCGCTCGTAAAAATGGAAAAGACTCTGTACGGTTGGTTTGCATTGGAAAAAAAAATGTTAATTTATCACGAGTAAATCAAATGGAGAATAAAAAAACCTCATGAATCACCTGTTAGAGTTAACCTACGAGCTGCTCCTTTCAATATTTCAAGGGCTGAGAGCCCGAATCGGGGAGTTTCTTTCGGCCAGTCTACTATACATGCAAAACAACATGTCCTGACTGATTCATCAACGCCGAGCCAAAACCGCTCCAGCTAATTACATGAAATTTGCACAGTAGGTTGCTTTCGTGACGCAAGCATGCATTAAGAAGGGATTTCTATGAAATCCGTACCATAAAGGGGTGAAATAGGGGATGAAAGTTTGTACGAAAATCAGTATTTTCTTAAGCTCAATGCAGTGGATACTATCAGACCAATTTTTTTCTATCAACGGAAAAACGGTTTTAAGGAGGGGAAACCAGCCCTCGAAGAGAGGCATATCATCATTCGATTCAATTTTTCTTATTTGATACTTGTTGTGAGTAAAACTGCAAAATCAGCTGATCAAAATATAAGCTCAAAAATTCATATTTTTCTAGGCTCAATTATATGAAAATGTTTAATATTAAAATGAAAATAAAGATAACAAACTGAAATACGTAAAACAATTGAGTTGATCAACAGTGTAAAGTAAATAGATAAATTTTAAAAGCAAATACAGAAACCGTTTTTTCATTATAAACGGAAACTTTGATGCGGGTGCCAATAAATAAATATGAACACTCAACTACAAAAATAATTGTGTGGTTGTGTATCGAAAAATCGATTGCAAATAAGCTTCGGAGTAGATTAGTTTTAAGTTTTTGAAATGTTCAATGTTTGGCACTGACGTAATTTGCTTTTGTATATAATGAATAATAATGTAAATATTAAAAATATTTATCTTTAGACTTTTCAGTTACTTTTTTCGAGTCGGTTTCATTTATCTTGAATGTTGCTGAACGTAAATTCTGGAAAAACTGCAATTTTCAAAATTCCCCGAGTTTTACCCGCTTTCCGTATGCGCAACAGCCATTTTAATAGTTCTTAACGCTTCGTCACATCGATAACGTTTCAACAAAATCGAAGGCGGGCGAACAAAATCGAGGCAAGAATGGCTAAATAAACGAATGGAAATAAAATTTGTATAATTGACTCGAAAAGTGCACCCGTCCGATTAACGAAAAGTGTCCATTTCGTATTGTATAGCAACATTTCTTCATGGTATAAGGAGAATGGTTTAAAACGGCTGCGTGACATCTGACCCGACGACAAAATATCCGAAAGACAAAATATCCTCATGATAAAACATCCGCGAGACAATATCGTGAATCTCGTCCACCACATCAACGGGGTCGCGCGCAAAACGCCAAACATCAAAAACAAACAAAACACCAAACACAAAAAACAAACAAACCCAAACCCGCTCAAACAAACCCAAACAAACACCTCAGAACACCAAACATCAAACCCAAAACAAAACACCAAAGACACCAAACCAACATCAAACAAACAAACAAAACACCAAACAAACAAACAAACAAAACACAAAACAAACCCAAACCAGCCCAAACAAACACCTCAAAACCCCAAACATCAAACCCGAACAAAACACCAAAGACACCAAACCAACACCAAACAAACAAACAAAACGCCAAGCAGCCCCAAACAAGCCCAAACAAACACCTCAACATTTAATTGCCGACAAAAACCAACACCAAACAAACAAACAAACAAAACACCAAACAAACACCTCAAAACACCAAACATCAAAAACAAACAAAGCACCAAAGACACCAAACAAACAAACAAAACTCCAAACAAACACCTCAAAACACCAAACATCAAAAACAAACAAAACACCAAAGACACCAAACCAACACCAAAC
Source organism: Ophion costatus (assembly GCA_951751655.1). NCBI lineage: Eukaryota > Metazoa > Arthropoda > Insecta > Hymenoptera > Ichneumonidae > Ophion > Ophion costatus. Next base: position 42,147,775 of record OX632359.1, on the reverse strand, counting down.
AAACAAACAAAACACCATACAATCCCAAACAAACCGAAACCAGCCCAGACAAACCTAAACACCTCAAAACACCAAACATCAAAAACAAACAAAACACAAAACAAACCCAAACGAGCCCAAACAAACACCTCAAAACCCCAAACATCAAACCCAAACAAAACACCAAAGACACCAAAAAAACACCAAACAAACAAACAAAACGCCAAGCAACCCCAAACCAGCCCAAACAAGCCCAAACAAACACCTCAACATTTAATTGCCGACAAAAACGAACACCAAACAAACAAACAAACAAAACACCAAACAAACCCAAACAGACACCTCAAAACACCAAACATCAAAAACAAACAAAGACACCAAACAAACAAACAAAACTCCAAACAAACACCTCAAAACACCAAACATCAAAAACAAACCAAACACCAAACAAACAAACAAAACACCATACAAACCCGAACAAACCGAAACCAGCCCAGACAAACCTAAACACCTCAAAACACCAAACATCAAAAACAAACAAAACACCAATCAAAACACAAAACAAACCCAAACCAGCCCAAACAAACACCTCAAAACCGCAAACATCAAACCCAAACAAAACACCAAACAAACAAACAAAACGCCAAGCAACCCCAAACCAGCCCAAAGAAACACCTCAACATTTAATTGCCGACAAAAACCAACACCAAACAAACAAACAAACAAAACACCAAACAAACACCTCAAAACACCAAACAGCAAAAATAAACAAAACACCAAAGACACCAAACCAACACCAAACAAACAAACAAAACACCATACAAACCCGAACAAACCGAAACCAGCCCCGACAAACCTAAACACCTCAAAACACCAAACATCAAAAACAAACAAAACACCAAACCAACACCAAACAAACAAACAAAACGCCAAACAAACAAACGAAACACTAAACAAACCCAAACCAGCCCAAATAAACCCGGCCTAACACCTCAACATGTAATTACCGACAAAAACCAACACCAAACAAACAAACAAAACACCAAACAAACAAAAAAAAACACCAAACAAGCTCAAACAAACACCTCAACATTAAATTACCGACAGCGGATATAATATCAGCAGAACTTTTGTCTTGCGGATATTATGGTTACTTCGGTCGTTGGCCGCTCCTGTAGAAAAGCAATTGATGGACCGGTTTTGTTCGCCAGCTCCTCACTCGTTGCACGTGAAAACAGCCGGCGAAATTTCAAATTCGTTCGATTCCCTAGATAATCACGTCATCATGGTACAACGAATGATCGGATCGCAGCGACTCGGGACTGGGGGCTCTTCCGGTTATCAATATCTCAAATCCACCCTCAGGTAATTTCATCCGAAAATTGTGAGTAAAAATTAATCGGCCCGTTCATACGTCCGTACGTTTTTTTTTTGTCCAGCGATCGTTACAAAGTTTTTCTCGATCTCTTCAATCTCTCGACGTTCCTGATACCGCGACAGCTCATACCACCATTGTCGAAACAAATGAAATTACAATTGTGTCGATTCTGGGGCTGCTGGACACCGGAAGACGATACAATGGAGATGACCAATTCCGGAAGCTCGGTCGAGGGATCGCTCTGAAGAAGCGGGAAAAAAGAACAACGTGGAGGAAAAATCGTCTTTTCGAAAGATTCGTTGTGTAGAAATTCTAGTAAGGCGTGCACTATTTAAGGATGTTGAGTCCCTATGAAACATGTTAATGTTAATTGTTCAATAAATAGCTTCTTAATCGTCATGAAATTTTTACACGACCTCCTGAATACTTCATGTAAAAATATACCAAATTTTCAGAATTCTATCATCATTACTTCAACCTCCTTAAGGGTTGAAATAAAAAATGATAAGAAAATTCGGAAAATTTCGTATGTTTTTGTATGAAGTATTCAAGAGGTCGTGTTAAAATTTCACGACGATTAGGAAGCTCGTTATTAAAAAATTAACATTTTGTTAAGAACAATTTTTAAAAGAAATTAAAAAAAATTTATCAATAAACTTCGTTTTGTTTCCGTTGCTTTCGGTATATTGTAGATATTATAAAATTGGGAGGTCAAAAAAAAAACTTATTGCAAAGTTACATCAGTTTCCATAAAACAACATTTAATTTGTGAATGTTAATTGTTCAATAACGAGCTTCGTAATTGTCGTGAAATTTTTACACGACCTCTGAAATACTTCATACAAAAACATACCAAATTTTCCGAATTTTATCATCATTTGCGATTTGGGACTCAACATCCTTAAGTTTCTTTGACAATCGTTGCTGCCGCCAGGGTTGGAAAAAGAACTGTTTTATTTTTAAAAGAACAAAACATCATGTTTTATTCGGAAAAGAAAAAAAAACACGTTTCAAATCGGTTGGACCTAAAAGTTTTTTATGAGGTGTTTGAAAGAGGTTTTAAACATTGATTAAATCGTGTTTAAATCAATATGAGGTGTAATCCGAAATAGAGCTGATATCACAATGAAATTATTATTTATATGTTGAATATGTTAAATAATTCGAAGCCGTTTACATAATGTTCCTTGCTCGTTTACTAAAGTACTGACAATGAGAACAATGTACGGGGATTCCCCGATCATTCCACTTTTGTGAAAACAGCGCTGCCGTGGTCGCGGAGCACGAAGCTTTGTTTGTACATTACGAAGTATATTATCTTGACTTTGTATTGTTTCACGTTCATTACATTTTAAGTTATGATCCACTGCAAGGCAAAAAAAATCAAAATAAAGAACATGACATGCAGAGCAGCATGCCATATTAGGGAGAAAAGGTTTACGATCTGTGAAGACGGCGGTCACCGTATCTGTGCGAGCTTGATGGCAATATTTTTGTACGTGAGCGACAAAAACAAGCAATTACGTGTCAATGCACGAAACTGCTCGTGCTCCGCGATCGCGCTTCAGTGACGAATTTTTAAATGGAATTTTCCAACGTAATTTTTAAACCATTTTGAATTTTGAAGAAATTAATCAATCTCATGAAACATTGAATTTCATAAGATAGTGAATTTAAATAAAATTTGAATTTCATAAAATAGCGAATTTAAGTAAAGTTTGAATTGCATAAAATAATTAATTAAAATAAAGCGTAGAATTCATTCAATAGTGAATTTTGATAAAATTTTAATTTGATAAAATAGTACATTTCAATGGAATTAAAATTTCATAAAATAGTACATTTCAATGGAATTGAAAGTTCACAAAAAAGTACATTTCAATGAAATTAAAATTTCATTCAATATTAAATTTCAATGAAATTTAAATTTCATAAAAAAATTAAATTTCAATGTAATTGAAATTTCATAAAATATTAATTTCCAATGAAATTGAAATTGCATAAAATGTTAAATTTCAATGAAATTGAAATTTCATAAAAAAATTTAATTGTCAATGAAATTAAAATTTCATAAAATATTAAATTTCAATAAAATTGAGATTTCATAAAAAGTTAAATTTCAATGAAATTGAAATTTCACAAAATATGAAGTTTCAATGAAATTGAGATTTCATAAAATATTAAATTCCAATGAAATTGAAATTTCATACCACATGAAATTTCAATGAAATTGAGATTTCACATTTTATGAAATTCCAATGAAATAGAAATTTCATAAAATATGAAATTAAAAGTTCATAGAATATGAAATTTAAATTTCATAGAATATGAAATTTAAATTTCATAGAATATGAAATTAAAAGTTCATAGAATATGAAATTTAAATTTCATGGAATATGAAATTAAAATTTCATAGAGTATGAAATTTAAATTAAATTGAAATTTCATAAAGTATGAAATTACAATGAAATTTCATATTTGACGAACAATAAATTTCAATGAAATTGAAATTTCATTAAATATTACATTTCCCAAACCCAAACAAAATAAAAAACACGACATGCACACCAAGATGCCATATTAGAGAAAAAAACGTTTAGAATCTGTGAAGACGGCGGTCACCGTATCCGTGCGTGCGTGATTGGCAATATTTTTGTACGTGAGCGACAAAGACAAGTAATGACGTGCCAATGCACGAAATTGTTCGTGCTCCGCGACCGCGCTTCAGTGAAGAATTTTCGTACAATATATCTAAATCGAATCGATCGATTAAAAATAAACTTAAATCTATTTTGTTTGATACAATAAATTTAAAAGAACACAGTTTTTAGTATCGTGTTTTAAAAATGTTCAAAACAATGTATTTTAAACATTGTTTTATTCGAGACTGTATTTTTGTGTGTGTTTTAACCACTGTTTCAAACAGTTGTTTCAATCAATTGTTTCAAACAATGCCAACCCTGGCTGCCGCATACAAGCAAATTGTTGCGAATTGTTTTTCTTTTTTTTTTTCTTCGTTTGTTATCCTACTTTTCTTCTTGTCGTTTATATCTGCTGTCATGACATTTTTCACGCGTGAACAATATAAATACTTGCAATAACCGTACATCAGTATCGGCGTTATTGCCTAACAAGGCACGACTAATCTCGTCCCGAAATCTTGAATAGTCGTAGAATGTAGCTGCAGTACTGGGATGAAACAATTGTCCCGTGCCTTCCTTTAAGAATAGTTTTATTTATTTTCTCGGCCTGTCGCGCGTGCACGTGATCACGAATATTTACACTTACGTATTTAAGGGGGGATTGTCTTTTTTTTCGCAAAATTTACCGCTTTTTGGGAATTTTTTTGTGAAGAAAGTATACAACGGAAAACTTGTGAAACTTGGCATATAGTTTTATTGATCTGTTTACTACATACAAAAAAATTTTTAAACAATTTCATCAAAAAATCCTCCCACCCCCCTCGACGCGCGATGGTCCTTTTTTGACGGTGTGCACGATTACAGCCTTCACGTTCATCCTGCAACAAAAACCCAAAAAGCATTTTACTTTAGACACATATAGCTATCGTTCGATGAAGGGAAAAAAAAAAATTGACGATTTGGTGACGTTTTGAACTTGAAGTATCGATTTTTCGAAAAAAATTGATCGATTTTTTGTTATAAATAAAAAACTATTAAACGTATTGCTTTTTTGCTTCATCAAACGATAGCTATATGTGTCTAAAGTAAA